>JAJJWW010012651.1:0-100568 GCA_023531295.1 Papaver armeniacum
CATCAAAATCCTATTGTATAAGCATCCGCCTATGAGACCAAGAAGACCACTAAACTTGTTGGCGTTTCTAGTAGCATGTAGTGTGAAGGTGCATCTTGATAAAGTCAGGGTTTCTGTTCAGTTCCTTACCAGAGTTTGCAGACACTGAACTGGAGCGATTGATTTGGCTGGTAGCATCGAAGTTATGAGTCGATAATATCATGGGAGGGCTCGCCGTTCGTGCTTTTCTTTTTCTTATCTGTAGCTATTGTAGAGATGGGAGGCAGGGGTTTTTGTTCTGTGCCTGCGGCGCCAGTCCCATGAACGCAGCCTGTTGGGATCAGGTACGGCCTCCTCCCTATCGCTGCTGGTTGGTAACCCTTGCTACGTGACGTGCAGGGAGGCTTTGTCTGGTTCAGACCACGCAGATAGTTCCAAGATCGATTCGATTTGAACAACTTCGTCAATTTTTTAAAAGAACTTTCCAATTTATCAAGTTTGATTTTAAGAAAACTTTCAATATATCAAGTTTGAAGTTTGCACGTCTTTCGGTTTGCTCAGAGCATATGGCACGAGCTTAAGTCAAATTAAATGTTGTATTTCTCTCCTTCCGAATTCCAAAACGCGTCCTATACTCATGCCAATACCACTCACGCAATTGCACAAGGGAGAGATACTGCACCATTTCTTTTAGCATTGGTACATTTGCTTTACTAACAGCGGGGTGCCTTTATCCATGTCAGATTGGTTCTCATGTCATGACTTCCTGGGATGTATCCCTGGTTCGGTTATGTAACAGTTCGGAGACCACAGGAAGCACGCAGCAAATCATCTTTTGTAATTCGTATATAAAAAGTGCCTTGCAGTGTATGTTTTTTTTTTTTTTTTAGGGTGTGTATGGTTACTCATACACCAGGCTGATCAAAATTGAAATGTCCAAACATTGCGACACTAAGTGCTAATCACGCTATAAGGGCATCTGGATGCCGGTATCACTTGGTATACATGTTTCCGGCAGTTCTGGTGTGAGTGATTCCAGACAATATAAGTCAGTTATCTTGGTGCACTTCTACTGAGTCTCACATATTGTGAGAATTCAAAAAGCATTAGTTTATATGGGTGCATTTGTGCAGTTACCACTTATCCAGGAGCACGTCTAGTGGAATTAATTGATATAGCAATAAGCAAACAGGATACATAGGAATACGAGATCATAGGACGAAAGTAAATTGCTGAAACCTCAAAGGGACATTCATACAATTGATTTAACGTGGTTCGGCTAAGCCTACATCCACGGAGGGTCAACGGTGGTTTATTGTGCGTCTCATCTCAAGCCAGTGCCATTGGTGTGAAGGAACTCCACTGGTGCAGTTCAGAGGTAGAAGGCGAGGCGGAAAAGAAGAGCCCACACTCCCGACCTAATGGCACTTTGAGTCTATATAGGGAAAGAGTGTGGCTGGTTACACATGGTATCCTTTGCGTCAAATTGAAGCAGTGCTTGGGCGCCTGATGCGGTGCACTGCACGTTGCTCCATATTATTCTACTTCCGGTTGTCAGTATTGGTCTGCCAGAGTGCGTGGTGCAGATTGTAGGTGTCTGCGATTTGCCCGCCACTAGCCTGAGGGTTGATGATTAAGCGGTTGCCTAGAGAAAAATCACTCTCGCCATATCTGTCCATGCTTCGGTTGTTGTCTTCGCTATCCAACATGCTCCTTGTCTTGATCTTCGTTGGCGTCTTCGGGTTGAAAGTACTCCATGACTAGCCATGTTAGCTGCCTGCGTGATCTTCAGCAACGGTCATGACAGGCGGCGGCAGCAGAAGTACGCCCATATTAGATGATTCATTCCATTCAGCGGAGTATGTCCGATGTGGTCATCCGTCGTAATTGTTCACCATAGTATCAGTTGGCAAGTGTGCATTGATGCCCCATACTTGCAGTAGCGTGTTGGAAGTACTTCTTAGCGCTTAGCTAGCAGCAGCTTGAGATACATGCAGAATTGTCTATAGCAACATTGTCTCCTTCTCGCAGCGGCGTAAATAACTCCTTGTCATCGGGTACGTAGCAATGGCAATGCTTTGCTCATACATCTACTTCAGGTACAGGAAAATACGACGAGTGCGGCGTGCAACTGAACTATCGTCACTGCTTAATCACTTGGTTTGTGAAACGACAAGGTAAGGAGATGAAGGTTTTGTTCAGTATCTCCCAAAGCTTGATTCACAAGACCGAAATATAGAGTCTAAGTAGGCATGATACGCCTTTACAAAGATGGTGAGACAGATTTCTCCAAAATAATATCTTTCCTAACATACTTTAGATATTTACTAACTATACGTATATACAAAATATATGTGCAAATCTCTTAATGCTCCCCCTCAAGTTGGAGCATGGAATCACGATGCCCAACGCTGGAAGCTCAAGCCAGGGGCGTCCAAGCGCTTTAGTGAAGATATCATGCGGTTGAGCCAAGTTGTCTGAATAAGAGAAGTGTCAATAGCACCCGATTGAATGTGATCCACTACTTTCCACTTAACGCCGCCTCGATGATTAAATAGAAAGTATGTGTTAATTTTCTCGCAACAAGGTACAAAACCACAAAACTAGGAACACAGCCGCCGTTACAATTATATATGCAGAAGGGAATTTTATTTTTAACAAAAATAATGAAGATGTCTAAAGAATTGAAACGGTGTACTAGACTTCAAAAATATAATCCACTTTTAAATACGAACTAACAAAAGAAAATTTATAAAGAAGTCTACCCAGAGAAAGTATCCCCACTGCCTCACCACTACATAACGAAAACAAATAATAGAAGAAGTATAGATGTCCACCGTCAGTTAGATATCTTTAGAATATCCACCGAAACTGGAATCAATCAAACTCATTCACGGTCCCTAACAGCACCTGAAAAGATAATCAACAGGAGTTAAACTCCGAGCAAGTTCACCAAGTCTTCACTACGACAAACCCAAGATTTAAATTAAATCATCACAATTAATGGGCAAAAATATCAGAATAGAACTTGAAAGCATGAATTAAAGTGAATTTGCCTAATCTAATTATAGACAATATTAGTTTCTAACCATCATCACATATTAATCAACCAAGTTCAACATTTCAATAAACACCCGAGATGGTGTACTGGAACTGATCTCATACATCATTTCCAAAGAGACAAACTCAAACCGCCCATTTCAACGACAAACGATCTAGAACGTACCTCATTGAAACTTACCCAAATGTTTCAATCTTTTAAACATCGAACCCAGCTGCTTGTTTTGGGAACAAGTAACTTAAATGACAAACAGGACGTACCTCGATCATAAATCATTTAGAATTCGTTGCTCAGGTCTCTTACACTCGCATGTTCTCAATACACCCAAATCCTTAGATCCCCGCTTTAGCCCTAGTGCAATTCTCAACTAAAGACACTACCGTCGCACACAATTTCTACCATGACACAAAATTAATAAGAGGAAGACTTCAAAATTAACCCGTAGCCCTTTACAGTGGATCTGGATGCTCAAACTAAAATGAGACTATACACTGCCTACATAATTTACTAAAAGTTGCTTGTATTTTTAAATAAAACAAAAATAAGATCCATCCACCATTCTATCACACCTAGCATGGCCATATCATGACACCGCATAAGTATCTTAATTTGTACTTCGTCCCAACAACTAATACTCTAATCACCAAGTGAATCCATTAAACAAAACACACTTCGTAGAGCACTCAAAAAATTACCTCTTTGCCTAGTTAGATTAGGAAGATCCATATGGCTTATGGAGGCATCAAGACTAGTTACAAGACTAGTTACAGTAATAACTGACAAAGATGTAGTCTTTCTTTCTTTTTATGTTGTTAAGCTTACCTAATAGGTTGTGCATGATAACATCAATTTCATGAGGTTTCAATCATAAACCAAATAAGAATATTGTTAAGCACATGATCGCATCTATCCTAAACTCGTTAAAATATGAACTAATCTATATAACCTAGAACCTAATTTAAATCTCAAATCCACCATATATAGAAACAAAAGCAAACTTGCCTCCACAAAGCCGAAGGCCAAATCTCCTCCACTTAGGAAGGATTGCTTTCACTGATGAGTCCCTATATCAAAAAAAAAAAGAGAACCAGCTTAAATTAAATTGTAATTGATCAAACCGTGAGAAAACATCATTCAATTTAACACTTACCACCACCGATAACTCTTAATAAATCCCTTCACCCAAAACCTATGAATCTGGTATGCTAAAATGCGGCTACTTCTTATCTTCCTCTCCTAAATATATTTCTAAGTTTCCACACGATCAGGGATTAAAAGTGTTGATGGTAGATTTTCGTTTAAGGTTAAATTTGTAAATAACCAGAAAACTCATGCGCTGACATCTTGTAAAAGATAAAGCCGTTTATAAGTGACGGATACTCCTCACTTAATTCACCAAGAATGGAGCAGCATGTAGCAAACAATCCCTTCCGTGAATTTCATATCGATCCTTGTATTTCCCGTACTCATTACCAGGTGTGGCATGATGACGAGTGTTACTCTTAGGAGTAACACGAACCTCCAAGCACTATAATGAATCATTATCAGTGTGGCATGACGACCGAGTGTTACTCTTACAGTAACACGAACCTCCAAGCACTATAATGAAACCATGTACGAAATACCCGTACGTTTGATTCTCGGTGTGTTATACTAGCCCGACCCTCTCCTTATACTAGCCCGATTAGAGCCCCTCTCGCGTGTTATACTAGCCCGATTGAGCGCGCGACTTGACATGCTCCCGGTCCTGGATATGATCTGATCGCAGGTCATCTAACTCCACAAGCATGATTGGATGACTACAGATCAATTCCATCACCCCAAGCCGTGTATGGAATACACACAACCGACCTCCGCATGGTCGACCATTGGCCTTCGCTTGCTGAAGAAACCGTCCATACCAAGCATTATGGACTAAAACCCTAAATTAGGGTTTCGGCGATATTACATGTGCCGCAAATCTGCTCAAGTAGTCCATCTTCGCAGCATAGATGGAGGGGTGTAGATGTAGACTAAAGGGCCGAGCATGTCGACACGATCACCGTGTGACGCCTACACACTTTGACCACTGGCCAAAACCAACCATGGTTGGTTACAACAAATTCGTCGCCTAAAAGAGCATGGTCGCGGCTTTGAAAGCCAAAATTAGGGTTTCAAGTCATCACGCGTCCATCTTCTCTCGTCTCGAATGGAGAAGTCACGATTGGATTAACAAGGCCGGTCATACCAGCATGACCACCGTGGGCCCATCTACCTCCTCTTGCGGTCGGCCAAGGCATACCATGCTCGGCTAATCCAAAACGCCCGACCAAACTCACGCGGTTACATCTCCCAAATCCTAAATCGAGTCTCGACCGCTCAACTTCATAGGATGATTTGAGTGGCTTAGATCACGTTTCATGGGATAACGGTATAGGTGTGAACACTAGCCTACCACCTACACGCTAGGTATGATCGACCAAGACCGACCAAGATGGGTCAGATCTGGAACGCACGCCCAAACTTGGGATGTCATGCGGTTTCCAACTCCTTTGCGGTAAGGGACGCCGAAACCGATCTCAACCACTCCTCTTTGGCGGTCAAATTGAGTAGCAGATTGCATCTTCATGAGATGGTAAGACATGGACGTGTACACCATCATGTCGCCAACACGCATGTATGGCGGTCCTCTACAAAATCCTTCCCACGCTTGGTTTCGACCAAGGTTTGAAGAGTGATGCTTGCGCACCTCTTTAAAAACCCTAATTTCATCAGCGGCCGCAGATGAGTGTCTCAAACATCATCTCATCCGTCCGCTTGGTTATACAACCCTGGTCAGAGTTATTTGGTTAGTGAGGAGTCATTACCCATCACTTTACCACACCGTAATGCAAGACTGCATAAAATACACACGATACTCCACAAGTAGTCGACTTTCGAATAACGCAGATTATTCAATTGACGTACATTACATGCTATCTTCCGTGGATCCACGATCCGCATTCGAGACATCAATCATGTCACAAACCTGGGGATACTTCTGGGTATTGGTCGGTTCTGACGTGCGGCGTGCAGGCAACGCGCCATCACAAGAACGTGTTAGGAGGTCATGGACGTTAGAGATGGTGGAAAAGTGGGCAAGACTGATCGTATGTTACCGACACACAACTCCACTACTCCATCATTCCACTACCTCCACTTCCCACGAAACGTGAATGAGGCTCAATGACTTGTATAAAATAGGTCTCCGCCTATTTCCAACAACAAGGAATAACGGAGAACAACACAAGTTCGATTACGTAAAACCAAGTGTGTTAGCCCAAAACAAGTATTCAAACACTCGAGCCACCTGCTTGCATCAACCGTAAGCTTGCTCATCTTTCGTTACAAGTCATAAGCAAGCCAACACCTTCACAATCTCAACACCTTCTTCGCTTCCCTCCCTAAGATCAACCCCATCTCCTTCAGCTGTGACCGAAACAAAGTCCGGGAAGCGCCATTTCTTGGTTTAGTAGGACTTGCAGCAGATTGATCTCTCGATCTACAAGCACTCACCGCGCAAAGGCATTTGTTGAAGGTTTAGATTCATTCCTCATCCACACCCCAAATTACCAAATTCTAGCAGAGTAGTTTTTCACCCATCAACAATCGGCCACCACGGTGGGAGATTGATCTATTTGGTTGCATAAAATTGAATCCTCAATTTTTCGGTTTCCATATCGCAATGTATCCAAACTACAAAGGATTCAGATATCATGGGAAGCATAGCTGGAATGCGGAGGATGTCTTGGCAAATCAAGCCAGATCACCAGGAGGCGGAGCGAGACATTTCGCCTTTTGAATGATATGGGCGGCACAATTACAAGAAGGGTCGACATCTACTCAGCAAAGACAAGAAATGTTGAATCATTAGCCAGGAGTCACACCTTTACCGGTGAAGAGGCAAAAAGAGCACGTAATCACAGGGACTCGTGAAAGACAACAACATGGCCCAAACACGAAGACTCGAGGAAACTCCACAGAGGAAAAACTTGCCCTAGAGTACTACAATGTCTGCCGGATAAAGAAAGGGAGCCTGCAGCCTATGGAGCCTTCTTTAAGAAGATTTGTATTTCAAAACTCTCATCAAGCACTAAGATTGCCCAATCCGCATCGGCCTTCCAACCAATCAAGAAACTTGAGGAAGGAGAAATCAACCGGGAAATGCCTTGAATACGAGGATGGGAGCGTTCAATCCTGGTCACTCGGCGGTGACATTACGACACCTTCCACATCCCTCTACCTGGGCAAGCGATCCACCAGATATGATGACACTGCAAAGTCTTCCAACTTCATCTCCTATTCCACATCGAAGCCACGGGAGACATTGTAACGCCGCTAACGCAGAAAAAGCTAGACTCAAGGTACTTTTACATTTCCCCTTCCCAATAAAGAAGATTACGGAGCTGCTTTGAGACGTGGGTGCGAAATGAGAGGTGGAGCTACCCTTGGATGGAGTCCGCCTACCGATCAGAAGTAATGGACCCGAGGTCTGTCATTACCACCTAGCTCCTTCATCACCCACCACATGAATGCGCCGCTTGAAGCGCATTGTTCAGTGAGAATTTCGGCTCGGAAAGATGGCTTGCGGAGGATTTTCTTAGAGAGGCTACTCGGTTTGATGTAGTGAGGCTTCAAAAGCAAGTAAGTTTTACTCAACAACTTTACAAGAGAGATAGTTTAGAATTCACTGGGGACTTAGCATCCCGCATGTGGAAAAAGAGGCTCAGTGATCAAACGCCATGTTTGTTTCCATTCGTACCTCCCTTTTTACATAACATTTGCAATTTCATGCGCAATCATTCATGACCAAGATGCAAATTTCATTTAACATAATCCCTTTCAAAAAGGTTGTTCACAAAACTATCTCAAAATAAGCCAATTCAATTACCTATTCAAAACCAGAAGCCAAATTACGAAAGAAAATCCTCACTATCACTCAAAAGAAGAAACATCTAAAAAGAAGAGACAAGTATATGGCACAAATCAAGGAAAGTCTTTCAAAGAATAACTCATCCCGCAGAAGAGAGACTTTCATCCGCGAGCACAGCCCGCTTCAGCTCCGATTCTTTAGACAACCTCTCAACCTCTTCTTCCCCGGCGAGCAACACAGTCCGCGGAAGGGACTTCATCATGTAGTTTCTGAGCTCACTAGATCTTTGAGAACCTTTGAAGAACCGTGGAGCATTGAAGGCATCTGCGCAAACACGTCCAGATGGCACCTCCAATCTTCAACCACCTCTTGTAAACTGTCCACCATGGGGCAGTGGCTCATCCTCGGATGGAAACTAAAGCTTGGACGCGGTTGACCAATGCAAGACGACTCCGAGCTTCGTGGGTGGTAGCAATATGGCCGTGTTTCTTCCAGATTGTCGTGTACAACTTTTCAAACTGGAACCGGCAAGCCGAAACCACCAACCAACACATGACCCGGATAAGGGACAAAGTAAAGGAGGATCGAACAAAGCCCCAGGGCCGCATCGGCAATTCGGGACCGCGGAGTCTTGTCGGGCCATGGGGTGCAGAGGCCTTCGAAGAGGTCACCACAATAGCCATACGGTCCGAAGCCTGTTCGGGATGGATGTCAAGGGGAGCCGTCTCAACTACAGCGCCACCGTCTCTTGCATTCCTTACGGCATCTATTTCACTCGGGTGTTGATTTCCGTCACGACCCCCGTCGACAAGATCACTAAGGAAAGCGCCTTGTTCAACCGAGCTTGCATCATCTCACGTGGTCGTGAAAAAGGAGCGGTTTTCTCGGACTTCTCATTATGAAAGTCAGTCCGTGACTTCTCAAAGATGAAGGTCCGCACGCAGGATTCTCGGGCGCATGAAGGTCCGTACCGCTGGACTTCTCAAAGATGAAGGTCCGTACCGCCAGGACTTCGGCATGAAGACCACATCGCCGCCTTCCCGTTTGAATGCGTGCCAACCTTTGTGAAGGCATTATCCTTCGAAATTTCGATTTAAAACAAGGATCGTTTTAGAAGAACTTACACTTGGAGAAATGAAAGAACCGATGGGAGGAGATTTAAGTACTTCCGCATATTGGAAGAATTGAGGATTCCGGACCGCATGCTTGCCTCTAGGTCTCTCTCCTACTTGGGGACTGCAATCCTCAGCTCTTGTTCGTTTGGTGGAAGTGGCTTCAACCGGAAATGCTTCATCAAGATGTCAAGATGGCTCACTACGGAATTCGTCACAACACTCTTCGAAAATTTCTCGGAAGATCAACAGTTGTTTCCCCCAAAATTCTTTATACTCGGTGGCCACCACTGGTTTCTCCCAATAGGCCGAAGGAAGGCTCAACCGGTCTAAGAACACATTCGCGTTAAGACTTTTGTGGAAGGAATTCTTCCGAGCCCCTAGTGGATTTGGATAAATGGGACACCCCGATCGAATCCCATTTGGCGAGCAGCAGCCCGTTGTCAATGTTGTACGGAGTCACGAGAAAATTCTCCGTCGAATGAGACGGACATATCCTGGAATGAATGCAAGTAAATAATTTCCCCAGATCTCATGGTCTTGACATCTGTATTTGCATAACACAACGCTGGATCAAAGAAAAGGTCTTTGGCTGAACGATGGAAGGGTGAATCGGCCCCATGGACGAAAATCTACTAAGAAACGTTGTCAAATACTCCACAAGTTTACGCACCGGCTTTAGGATTTTCTTATTCCATCGGGAGAGTATTCTTGCAGCCGTACAAGTAACGAAAGTGAAGGTGCGGGAGTAGGAGCATAACTTCTCAAGTGTTCCCATAAGAGCGCTGAAGAAAGCGAAGTGAACGTGCGACTCCACTCTTCCCATGCCGTAGAAACATGCATATCCATTGCTAAAGCGTCCAGGTGAGAATACAGCGATCCAAGGAACAATGCACCTAGAGGAAGAACTTCACCCTGCGACCTTTATAGCAATTTTGACAAGGTTACGTCTAATTGTCCTCTTTCCGAACCGTCATCAAATACGTCTCTGGATAGCCATAGAGACAGAACGCGATCGAGTGAGCTCGTTTTCCAACTCACGGAAGACCACTTGGAAACCCACCAGGTGTAGAAGCATTTCGCGTCTTTTTCTCCTCCTTCTCCATATTGTCGAATTCCGCCACCTTTTTGAAGTATAGCGGCATAATTACTCTCCTCCGTGTCAGAGTTCCGTAAGAAAGACTTCGAACAGGCGGGTTCATTAATGCAGCTACACTCTCCAAAGTAATAGTCATCTCTCCCTATCTAGATATGGCTGTGAGGTGGAAATACGCCACCGAGAAATGAAGGTGATCAAGCCCGCGGTGTCTTTCCTAATTTCGAGGGTAGCAGATGCCATGACCGCATCAAGAATTCGTGCTTTGGTCAAATTGTCCTTAATGCCCTCATTACTCAACATGCCTCATCCATCCTTCATAAGAACCCGGTGGAGCATGGCAAATCTTCAAGTCAATAGGAGAAGGCGGATATTCGTTCCTTTTGGAGACAAAATCTCATCACAAGTGAAGAAGAAAATGGGTCAAGATCCATATTTTCGAATCGGAAAGCAAGACTATCTTATGAGAAGGATGCTTCCTAATATTTGGAAAGGCGAGATGAACAACTCATCATTGATGTTCGGCATATCCTTGAAGCATCAGCACTTCGACTTGGCACCAAAGATTATCTTCTAAGACATGTTGATAGGAGTTCTCTTCTTTCTACCGCAATGAGATAAAAGACAGGAGTTAGAACTTGTATGAAAGCACATGAGAAGTGTAGTCACACACAGCAAGACACAACTCACGAGCGGAGCATGCAATGGCCTAGGTCCAAATACCATTCAAATCCGGCACAAAATTGGCCGATTTGATCTGGTACGAATTTTAGTCCTGGCATACAAGTTTGATGCAGTATTGACTTCAAGTTCTCGTGATAACTTTCAAGTCGGTATAAGTTTCAAATTTCAGTCAAGCATATGTGAATAAGACCCACGTTAAGGCATACACGGCGGCCGCATTCATCCGCATACATCACAACATAATTTTCTTTATTCATGGGAATTGTGTCTACGGGATTCAAGCTAGATGGCGGAAAAGCTAGCATGCACATGTCTTACGAAAGTGTTTACCTAACAAACTAGGGTTTTACTTTACAAAAAAAAAAAAAAAAGCGGAACTTACCTCGCGGCGCGCACGGTCAAGCGATTCTACAGCAAGACTAGAGCCCTCCTCCCGACATTTGGCAGAACAATTGATGACGGCAGTGAAGACCGGAGCTGCTTCAACAATAAAAAAAAAAAAACTCGCGAGGAAAAGAAAGGGGTTTTGTCTTTTTATAGACAAAAAATTAGAAGAATCCCAATAAGAAGGATTCCTCCCTTTATTTGGTTTCCTCTTTGATTCAAATACCCAAAGAAAGAAACCGGCCCCACCAAAGGATTCCATACAAGCGTAACGGCGTGGGAAACTAGCGGTCGACCAACACTCTTCCGGTAAACTCCTTTTATCCCGCTCTCTCACGTATGTATGTCACCATCTCATGCGTACCACACAATAATGTAACCATTATGTGCTAGGCAGGGGACTTAATGTTGATGGTGGATTTTCGTTTAAGGTTAAATTTGTAAATAACCAGAAAACTCATGCGCCGACATCTTGTAAAAGATAAAGCCGTTTATAAGTGACGGATACTCCTCACTTAATTCACCAAGAATGGAGCATGTAGCAAACAATCCCTTCCAGGTGAATTTCATATCACTCTTGTATTTCCCGTACTCATTACCGGTGTGGCATGACGACCGAGTGTTACTCTTACAGAGTAACACGAACCTCCAAGCACTATAATGAATCATTATCACAAGTGTGGCATGACGACCGAGTGTTACTCTTACGGAGTAACACGAACCTCCAAGCACTATAATGAAACCATGTACGAAATACCCGTACAAAGCCGATTCTCGGTGTGTTATACTAGCCCGAGCCCTTGCAAAGTGTGTTATACTAGCCCGATTGAGGCCTCTCGGTGTGTTATACTAGCCCGATTGAGCGCCCTGACTTTGATCAGACGCATCGGTCTCCGGATATGATCCGATCGCAGTCATCTAACTCCACAAGCATGATTGGATGACCACAGATCAATTCCATCACCCCCAAGCAGGTATGAAATACACACAACCGACCCCGCATGGTCGACCATTGGCCTTCGCTTTCCAAGAAACCGTCCATACCAAGCATTATGGACGGAAAACCCTAAATTAGGGTTTGCGGCATATTACATGTGCCGCAAAATCGGTCTCAACCGCCCATCTTCGCAGCATAGATGGAGGGTGTAGATGTAGACTCAAAGGGCCCGGAGCATGTCGACACGATCACCGTGTGACCGCCTACACACTTGACCAATCGGTCAAAACCAACCATGGTTGGTTACAACAAATTCGTCCGCCCAAAAGAGCATGGACGCGCGCTTTGAAAGCCAAAATTAGGGTTTCAAGTCATCACCCACACCCATCTTCTCCTGAAGAATGGAGGGTCACGATTGGATTAACCAAGGCTAGGTCATACCAAAGCATGACCACAGTGGGCCCATCTACCTCCTCTTGCGGTCGGCCAAGGCATACCATGCTCGGCTAATCCAAAACGCCCGACCAAACTCACGCGGTTACATCTCCCAAATCCTAAACCGATCTCACCGCCAACTTCAGGATGATTTGAGTGGCTTAGATCACGTTTTCATGGGATAACGGTATAGGTGTGAACACTAGCCTACCACCTACACGCTGGTATGATCAACCAAGACCGACCAAGATGGGTCGTCTTGGAACGCACGCCCAAACTTGGGATGTCATGCGGTTTCCAACTCCTTTGCGGCAAGGATTTCTCACGCAAACCGATCTCAACCACTCCTCTTTGAAGGTCAAATTGAGTGGCCTAGATTGCATCTTCATGAGACTCGTAAGACATGGACGTGTACACCATCATGCCATCAACACGCATGTATGGTCTGGCCCCTCTACAAAATCCTTCCCACGCTTGGTTTCGACTAAGTCAAGAGTGATGCTTGCGCACCTCTTTAAAAACCCTAATTTCATCAACTGGCCGCAGATGAGTGTCTCAAACATCATCTCATCCGTCCGACTTCACCCGCCTTGGTTATACAACCCTGGTCAGAGTTATTTGGTTAGTGAGGAGTCATTACCCATCACTTTACACACCGTAATGCTGATACTGCATAAAATACACACGATACTCCACAAGTATCGACTTTCAATAACGCAGATTATTCAATTCAAGATTACATGCTATCTTCCGTGGATCCACGATCCGCATTCCGCACATCAATCATGTCACAAACTGGGGATACTTCATCGGGGTATTGGTGCGGCGGTTTCACGGCGTGCGGCAGGCAACGCGCCATCACAAGAACGTGTTAGGAGGTCATGGACGGTTAGAGATGGATCGAAAAGTGGGCAAGACTGGGTCGTATGTTACCGACACACAACTCCACTACTCCATCATTCCACTACCTCCACTTCCCACGAGAAACGTGAATGAGGCTCAATGACTTGTATAAAATAGGGTCTCCGCCTATTTCCAACAACAAGGGAATAACGGAGAACAACACAAGTTCGGACGACGAAACCAAGTGTTAATACAAACCGTATTCAAACACTCGAGAGCCTCCGCTTGCATCAACCGTAAGCTTGCTCATCTTTCTGTTTAAGTCATAAGCAAGCCAACACCTTCACAATCTCAACACCTTCTTCGCTTCCCTCCCTAAGATCAACCCCATCTCCTTCACTTTGTGACCGAAACAAGTCCGGGAACGCCATTTCTTGGTTTAGGCCGGACTTGCACGTATTGATCTCTCGAATCTACAAGCACTCACCGCGCAGTGCATTTGTTGAAGGTTTAGATTCATTCCTCATCCACACCCCAAATTACCAAATTCTGCAGGAGTAGTTTTCACCCATCAACAAAAAGAAATGGTCAAAAACCTATTTTAAAATATTTAAGTCTCTAAGGACAAGGATAAGTAAAATACCAAATTTTCTAAGGGCCTCCTTGCACCTTAAAAAGTATTAAAACGGATAGATATTACAATGTATGCTTAGGAACTTTAAGGTGCAAGTTCATATGCCGCAGGTGTGTTGAATGGATGTTCTGACAGTCCGATTTGAAGATAATGTTGCCAATGGTGGCGTAGACTCGAACCTAGAAAGCGAGATGGAGTAATGGAAGAGATGTGAATGTATGAAGTACAGGTGATGGCAAGTGATTGCGGTGTATGTTGTATGGGACAAGATTCTTTTGCCATGTGCACACAGGAAGATTGAGAAGCTAGGTTTGAATGCAAGACATTGCAAAGTTGTGGGACTGGGTGCCATTTTTGTTTACTGATGAAGCCATGGACTTGGACAAGACTAAGATTGCAGGCTAAGGTGGTGCTAGAGCTGAATGCCTTGTCAGTTCCACAAGACCGGATGGCTTAGTGAACTTTACATGGGCTGTATTGAATGGGTTGTGGCTGCCAGTGGGCTGGAACGTGAGTTAGTAGGTCGCTTGGTCGAGACTTTTGGGAAAGCCAATTCACACAACAAGAGAGGCTATATAAGCTCTCTAGGTTCTATTTTATGGGATATCTATAATCTCATCTTTTCTTCTACTTTTGTTCTAGGGTTATGAAACATGAAAGTTTTTCTTTTTATTCTTGTTTATGAACTCCATGAACATGATCTAGATATTTTATCATTGGTTATGGATTAGTTGGATTTCACATAACATGTTTCTTGTTCAATAAATTAGTTTTCTCTCATATTATCGTTTTTATGATTTACCATTTATACTGTTACATGATTTGAATGCTTGTTTGATCGAGTCGCGTAATCGGTTGAGTTTGGTTCATCTCTATTGCTAGATTAGGATTTGTTATACGCAAAGTGACAAATTCCCGATTACAAGTAACATAAATATGGTTATAGCTTGTAGTGATGCATCCTTGTAATCATATGTGAACCATAACCTTTGTTAAATCGGATTAGTGTTTTTACACGTTCGATTGCTTTGATTGGCCTCGATTTCATAGAACTTAATGCATCTAGGGAATTAAACTTGATTAGTGCTTTTACACGTTAGGTTGTTCTCTTAAATAGAATTCATATTCGCATCTTTTAATGTGTTTGTTGATGACAAGAGGAGATTTTGGGATAAACTTGCGATCAAAGTATCCTAGGGCCTTTGATAAAAGTTGAGATTAAATATCAATTCTAGTTATTGTGTCGAAAACATGTTTGTGATTGAAGACGAAATCCTTAACCAATAACCTCACATCTTGATTTGCGTGTTTGCTTTGCTTGTTCGCTTTTAGTATAACTTAGTTTATTAAAAATCAGAAAAATCCCCCCATGCTTTATATAAGAAACCGAAACATATTGACAACCTAGTCCTCTCTGTGGGAACGATCCTTTCTTGCCCTTGCTATATTTTATATTTTGAGTAGTAAGAAAGTGTAATTTATTTTTGCTCGGTTGACAACCGATAATCAAGCGTACTGGGAATCATATTTGCAACAGCCAATTTACTGAAGAGTTTCAAATGAAAGCTAATATTGTCAACAGACAACTTGCTCCCAGACCACGATTCACTTCTATTTAGAAGCATTTCATATAGCTGACCCTGAGTTGGTCTGAGATTCTCAGGTTGAGGAATTGCAAATGAGCGATCAAGTGATAAATTAAACAAATATGCAATTACTTCACGATTCACCTCAAATGATATCCCACCAACCATTGTCTTGAAGCAACAATTGATTTTGTTGGCAGCATGCAGGTTAGCATAAAACTGGCAAGTCATCTCAGGATAAGAAGACCCAAGACCATCATGAATATAACCCCACTCATGTTGGTTCATAAACTGGTGAAACTCAGGTTCTCTAACAGTACGATCATAAAACCTTTCTATGTAGTGTAGTACAAACTAGGATATAGCAAACTAGTTGCTTAGGTTTTGAAGATAGATGAAGTTCCGTCAAGAACTTAGTTAAAATCTGATTCTAGGATCTAGATTCTAAGGTAAAAAGATTGATAATCAAACTTGATAATAATATTGATAAATAAGATGTCTTCAAAACAAGAAGGCAAGGCCTTTAAATAGGTTCACAAGAACCGACCAAACTGAAAAGAAAAGGAAATCTAAACAAACTAGGAAAGAAAAGACTTGTCAGGCAAGTTATCTAAAACAGACGGAAAGGGGTCAACTGTAATATTTGAAACACGTACTAGGGATCAACTGTCATAGTTGATACACACTTCATGGGTCAACTGTCATGGTTGATACGTATAAAGATGTACTACATAAGTCCCCCCTTCTTGAATGAAACTCGTCCTCGAGTTAATGAACAGAAAGAACTTCATTCTCTTCATGGAATGTAAAAATTTCTTGCACATTGAAGATATTAGAGATGTTCCAATTGGATGGAAGATCAATAACGTACGCAGCTTGGGAAGCACCATGATAGACACAATTTTGTGTCTATTATGATCTCAATTATGTACATTGTTCGCACTCGATTTCGTAATTATTTTGGTGTTTTATGTGTTTGTAGGTATTTTTGGGCAATAAACGTTTTTGGAGAAATCTATTGAAAAAGTTGCTAAAGGGACCTCCAGGAGAACACTTGCTATTCGGACCTTTCACATTGGATAAGGGTATCCTATTGATAAGGGGCATCCACCGTTATTTGCACCCCGTGAGCCATTGTTTCCACCCCAAGTGCTATGCGCACCCCATGGTTAGAGGGAAACCACCTTCTTCACGGTTTAAATGGAAATTTGGCGGGAAAAGGAAAGTATCGACGGCAGATCGGATTTAGAAGAGATTTTGTACGCGATTTTCACGTGGAGATTGGTTGGAAACACCCTCGTCACGACATAACAGGAAGGTATATGCTACGAGAATCGAACAACAACAAGTTTTCTCGTGAAAACAGGTGGCAGTGCATACTGGGTATGGATTCGGCTATTTCGAGCCGAATTAGGGCGAGATTTCTTCTGATTTGTTGGCTTGGTTGGATTGAGATAAGCCTGTTACGATTAAACAGGATGGGTAGGTGTGTTAGATTCGATAAAAGAGAGACGCGTGAAGATATTCAAGGAAAGAAAAGTCGTAACTTTTGAAGGAAGAAAAATCAAGATACTCGAGATATTTAGGGTCTGGCTGTGTATAAATAGCAAGAGAGAAGACCTAAACAGAGGAGTCGGGACTTTGGGGGAGTTTTGGGGTCGATTGAGGCCGCATAATCAAAGGAAAAGTTGCAGGAAGAATAAGCGGCCCAGAGTGAAGAAGACGAAGAATCGACGCTTGTAACCGCCGTTCTCAAGAACACGAAGAACGGACGAACGCAGAGGCAGTCTTATTTAAACAAAGACAATGAAGTATCGATGTTCAACAGCAGTAACCCTAGTATCGTTTAAGAGGAGACTTATTTCTCCCGTAACACTCGTTTGTAACGCCTTTTCAGCGTTGCAAACTGCTCCGAGTCATTAGTTTTCTCTTGTTTTTCACCTATTTGAGCTATGAACAACTATTTTGAGCACGTGAATAATATGAGGAGCTAAACCCCAACACCGGGATGACGGAGGAAGCCATATTTCATGCGTTTGGTAATTATATTTAATTCTTTTATGACTACTTGCACTATTATCAATCGTTTTATGATTTTTCTTAATTGATTGTGATGTCGTATGATGATGTATGCTTGGTCTAAGTGCTTTTGATGCGTCATGATAGTGATTTACAATCCAATCTTTTAAGAATCAACCTTGGCAAAGAATTAGAGTCGTATTATTTGAGCTATAATTGTTTGGAATAAATATATGAATCGCATTAATGAGTTTATGGTGGAATCCAAGTCCCAGGTTGTCTCGATTTTTGTGACAAACTTGTGTATATATTTTAGTTTTAAGTCTGAAATCAAATCTTTACAAGTCTGAGTGAACGACATCTTTCTTACCACTTTCTACAACAACTTTAAAATCACATCAATTTTTGGCGCCGCCGACGCGGACTTGTATTTAGGTTTTAGGTTTTAGAGTTATTTCTATTTTTATTTTTTATATTTTTTGTTCTTTTTTTACGCGCTTTGGTATTTTTTGATTCTTTTCAGATTTGAAGCGAGGCTACAAGGAAAGAAAAAGTGCTATAAAAGGAAAGCATCGCCAAAGAAGGAAAGAAAAGAGGAGTCCAAGGAGTGAAGAACAAGATTTTGTATATAACTATTTTGTTTTATTTTTAAAAACTGTAAATAGGGTTGTATTTTTGTAATTTTTCTTTTTATTTTCGGACACTTTTTGGACTTTATTTTGGACTTGGACATTATTTTTAAAACCCTAAGGAAGGGTTGAAATTAAATATAAACTGTTTGCAGGGAAGAACGACAGTTACGATACTATCTCGGCCCCTCGGGTTCGTACACTGACATAGGAGTCGGTGGCCTAAGTCGACTTCAACGGTTCATCGCCCGTTTGGTACGGGAGGTAAGACTCTATCCACCCATGAATCCCCTGTCCGTGGGTTTTGTTTTTTGTGTGACAACTCACACCCCGCGAATAGAATGTCGAATCGGTATAATAATAGCCAATACAACGAATATCCGATCGAGTTTCAAAATGGACGTTACTACTTTGACCATAATGTGAATAGTGGTTGGGAACATCAGCCTTTTGAAGGTTATGGTCCATACCATGGTGAGCCCAATTACTATCCATACTCCCACCGGTCATACGAGCAAAATTCCTCTCTACTAGAGTCCGCACGTAAATTAGCTGAGTCAGCACAAAAGATACTTAAGTCGACACATAGTTCAGCTGAGATGAATAACTTAGTTTTGGACGAAAGCAATGAAATGTGTGAATCTTCTTTCCTAGATAAAATCAGGAAGTCATGGTCGACTCAGAAAATGTTGTTAGAGGCCCTAGAAAGAACTGCTCAAGATAGTCTTAATTTCCAATATAGTGTTTCCAATAGTACCTTTGAAAATGAGGATAGTTATTTGCATGACGAGGTTAGAATTGGTAACACTACTTTAGATGAGGTTCGATCATTTTCATGTTATTATAATGATGATTATGATGAGGATAGTGTTGATGAAGAATTTGAAATAAGTAGGCATAGTGATCGTGAATTTGTTGCTCCAAATGAACTTAATAATGATAATATTTCTAGTTCAAATTCAAATAATTTTAATAATTATTCACCTATTCAAAAGGACGAGGATTTGACTAGAGATACCCCCGTTTTAGACGATGTAGTATTCCCTTATGATTACGAAGCTGGTGATACTTTTGAGGAACGAGTTTATTCTGAGAATATTGTTTTAGAGTCTAGAGATTTAGAAACCTTAGTCTTAGACAAAGAAAATGAACTCGTAGAGATGAGTGAGGATGAACCTGACTTAGAAGAATCAATTGAACATTTTCAGAATCGATGACCTTGAAATTAGGAAGTTGTGACTAGTCTTTCTAGAGACACTGAAAACTCTAAGTTTGGGGGTGATTATCATTCTCCATGTGCCTTAACTCTTAGAAATGTCCCTCACTTGGGACTTGAAATTTGTGCCTCAACCATTTTAAAAGATTATCTTCATACACGCTTTCTTGAACCTAGTGATGTCCATAGGGAAGTTCAGTTGTTAGAAACCCATCCTCTGGTTGATGTGGTTAGCTTGAGCTATGATACCCAGATTGATTTTGTTTTCCCACCAAATATTTTTCAACCAAAGTGGGAATTATAAGTTTTAGATGTGTCAATTATTTAGTTTTGAGACTAAACCTAAGTACTTTAGGAAATTAGTATCGACACATTTTATTATGATTGACCGCCGATTTCATCATGGTCAATTGTGTGAGTTAAAACTGATTGACTTTAAGGATCCACAATTATTCAGGTTATTATTATGTGCTTCTAAGTTCTTATTTGAGTTTTTCCAGACTTTACAACCTGAACCGGATCTTAGCTTTGAGGAATTCCAGCACATGAAAATATTTTATTTGGACCCAGTTATAGAACCCGAACTCCGAACCACAACTAGATGTAGTTGTCTTAAACAGAAACTAGACAAGGGTGTGCTCTATTTGTTCATTCACTTGGCATGTTGCGATTCCTTTTATTTGTGATAGCTCTATTTGGTTTTGATGACCCGTAAATTCGCTATTACTTTATGATTCTATGAGGTGACTAATCCTTTGTTAGTCCTGGGTCAAGACTTTAAACTTAGCACTTCTTGGGAGGTAACCCAATATTCATGCGACACGGTAATATCTTTCCTTAACTCTTTTTACTTCAAATGGTAACAATTTCTCCTTGTTCATGCTTTTAATTTTATCTTTAGAACATTGAGGACAATGTTAGATTTAAGTTTGGGGTATGGGAGAAACATTTTAGTTGCATTGTTAAACTCCGAGAGCCTAGAAATTTATGCTTATTAAGGATGGCACTAACCAATCTAAGTGGATGGAAGCATTTTGGTTGTAGGAGTTGAGGAACCAACGATTAGATGGAAACATCTAAAGAGTCTATTCATAAAAGCACAGAGCTCAGGTGTTAGAATTAAAGAAAAAACACGGTAGTTTCGCCATATCTCGTTGAATCCTTTTCACTTCTATTTTTATTTTGTTTTCTTTAAAATATGTTTGACTAAGTGATTAGGTGGGGCTCACGATTCAAGTTGTTACCACTGCTAGGGTGAAATAGAGTGATTGAGAATTAAAGAAAAAAAAAAAAAAAATGAGACCAAACCATTAAACCAACCGGAATAAATTCAATAAAGTCGACCACTGGAACCCTTGTATATGCCGGTTGTGTTGACCTAGAGTTAGGATTATCGACCACTGGTTCCCTTGTATATGCCAGTGTGTTGATATTAGTCCAGACCAATATCTCATTCCATTAGGATAGGTTCATTTTGGCAAAGTGGCCTTCGACGTATATGAGAAACACCGTTCACCTTAGTCAACATCAAAACCATCTATGTTTTTCTATATCCATTTCTTAATCTATCCATGTGATTGGTTGACTCGGTTATGATGTCCAGAAACTATCTGAGTAGAGCTTTGTGACTTATATATGAATTTTTAGTATGCTTGAGTGTAAACTCGTGTACAGCAATTGGAATTTCGCATCAGGGTACTTCCTCCTGTAATCAATAAGTATGCCAACCAAGGAGACTTTTTAGTGCCTTCCAAGGTTCTGCGTAGATAGTTAGGGTCTGGAGTGTAAAGGTTTTGTGGGTACACCTCTGGTAAACCCTCCCGAGACTATAACTCGGCCACTAGGGACACCTAGGGGTTTAAAGGCTTATTGCATACGCTAAATGCAATCGAAGATGCCTGCGACAGTGAGTTAGGATTTTTATTTTTTAGATTTGATTTACTCGAGGACGAGCAAATAATAAGTTTGGGGGTATTTGATAGACACAATTTTGTGTCTATTATGATCTCAATTATGTACATTGTTCGCACTCGATTTCGTAATTATTTTGGTCTTTTATGTGTTTGTAGGTATTTTTGGGCAATAAACGTTTTTGGAGAAATCGGCTCGAAAAGTTGCTAAAGGGACCTCCGGAGAACACTTGCTATTCGGACCTTTCACATTGGATAAGGGGTATCCTATTGATAAGGGGCATCCACCGTTATTTGCACCCCAGAGCCATTGTTTCCACCCCAAGTGCTATGCGCACCCCACCAGTGGTTAGGGGGAAACCACCTTCTTCACGGTTTAAATGGAAATTTGGCGGGAAAAGGAAAGTATCGAATGCAGATCGGATTTAGAAGAGATTTTGTACGATTTTCACGTGGAGATTGGTTGAAACACCCTGTCACGACATAACAGGGAAGGTATATGCTACGTAATCAAACAACAACAAGTTTTTCGTGAAAACAGGTGCATACTCGGTTATGGATTCGGCTATTTCGAGCCGAATTAGGGCGAGATTTCTTGGATTTGTTGGCTTGGTTGGATTGAGATAAGCTTTATTATGATTAAACAGGATGGGTAGGTGTGTTAGATTTGATAAAAGAGAGACGCGTGAAGATATTCAAGGAAAAAAAAACCGTAACTTTTGGAAGAAGAAAAATCAAGATACTCGAGATATTTAGGGTCTGGCTGTGTATAAATAGCAAGAGAGAAGACCTAAACAGAGGAGTCGAGACTTTGGGGGAGTTTTGGGGTCGATTGGAGGCTGCAGAATCAAAGCAGAAAAGTTGCAGGAAGAATACGCAGCAGCAGGTGAAGAAGACGAAGAACTGACGCTTCAGAACTGTCGTTCTCAAGAACACGAAGAACGGAGGAACAGAGAGGCGATCTTATTTAAACAAAGATAATGAAGTATATCATTTATTCAACAGCAGAACCCTAGTATCGTTTAAGAGGCGACTTATTTCTCTCAGAATAATGTCTCATTTGTAACGCCTTTTCGCCGTTGCAACTATCCGAGTCATTAGTTTTCTCTTGTTTTTCACCTATTTGAGATATGAACAACTATTTTGAGCACGTGAATAATATGAGGAGCTAAACCCCAATACTGGGATGACAGAGGAAGCCATATTTCATGCGTGTGGTAATTACATTTAATTCTTTTATGACTACTTGCACTATTATCAATCGTTTTATGATTTTTCTTAATTGATTGTGATGTCGTATGATGATGTATGCTTGGTCTAAGTGATTTTGATGCGTCATGCTAGTGATTTACAGTCAATATTTTAAGAATCAACCTTGGCAAATAATTAGAGTCAGTATTATTTGAGCTATAATTGTTTGGAATAAATATATGAATCGCATTAATGAGTTTATGGTGGAATCCGAAGTCCCAGTTGTCTCGATTTTTGTGATAAACTTGTGTATATATTTTAGTTTTAAGTCTGAAATCAAATCTTTACAAGTCTGAGTGAACGACATCTTTCTTACCACTTTCTACAACAACTTTAAAATCACATCACACCACTAGATCCAAAATATGATTAGGAACCTTAGAATAAACAATTTCAAAAGGTGTCTTACCTGTGGATCGATTGACTGAACTGTTATAAGCAAATTCCATGTTGGGGAGGAAATTGTCCCATTGCTTCTCTTTCCCACCAATAACCTTTTCTCTAATCAGATTTCCTAGAGATCGATTGACAACTTCAGTTTGTCCATCTGTTTGAGGATGAGCAGTTGTACTATACTTGTAGTTTAGTTCCCAGACGTATCCATAAAGACTTCCAAAAGTAGCTCAAAAACTTAGTGTCTCGATCAGAAGTAATTGTTTTGGGAATTCCATGCAAACGCACTACTTCTTTGAAAAATAAATAAGCAACATTGGAGGCATCTGTAGTTTTCTTACATGCTACGAAATGAGCCATCTTTGAGTAACGATCAACAACCACCATAATAGAATCATTCTTCCTGGCAGTACGTGGTAAACCAAGTACAAAGTCCATGCTAATATCTACCCAAGGTGCATCAGGAATTGGAAGTGGAGTATATAATCCAGTGTTTTGAATATTCCTTTTAGACTGTTGACAAACCATGCATTTTTGTACGTACTTCTAAATGTCTCGTTTAATTGAAGGCCAGAAATAACGTTCCTCAACTAAAGCAATAGTTTTATCACGTCCAAAATGTCCTCCCGTGCCACTTCTATGTAATTCTTGGATCAAATGAAGATGTAAAGAACATTGTGGTATACATAAACGATTTCCTTTAAAAAGAAAACCATCTTGAATAAGATAATCATCAACACTGCCTGTTGAAGAACCATACTTTTCCCAGAGTTTCTGAAATTCTTTGTCTTCACTATAGAGATCTTTTAAGAAATCAAAAGCCAAACTCTCATGTTTGAGATTAACTAGAAGATGAGCTCTTCTACTCAAAGCATCAACAACTTGATTAAGTTTCCCACTCTGGGTGTTTAATAGAAAATGTGTACTGATTGATAGTAGATAACCACCTATCATGCATTCCGTTGACCTTTGCAGAAGTATTCAAAAACTTAAGTGGCTGATTATCAGTATTGACAATAAACTCACTGTGAATAGATAAGGATGCCAATTCTTAAGAGCTTGAACAAGAGCAATTAATTCTAACTCATAAGTAGACCACTTCTTCCGTGTATCTCAATTCTTTTCACTATAGTATGCAATCTGGATGTCCTTCTTGAGATAATACAAATCTTATACCAACAATAGAAGCATCACAAGTGTATCTCAAATGGTTTATCAAAATTTGGCATGGCAAGAACAGGTGCACTACACAATTTTTCCTTAAGAAGATTAAAGCTCTTATCTCGCTTCTTCATCCATTAAAAAGTATCACACTTCGAACAACATTAAACCACTGCAATTGTACTAAAGTTTCTCACAAATCTTATATAGAATAAAGCTAACCCATGAAAACTTCTTACTTCAGGAGTAGGCCATTCCACAATTGCCTTAACTTTAGAATCATCCACAGAAATACCAGTATCTGACACAACATAGCCTAAAAAAGTGACTTTGTTTGTAAAGAATGTGCACTTCTTTAAGTTCACATACAAAACATTGTCTTGAAGTGCCTAAAAAACTTGAGATAAATGTGTAAGATGTTCTTCTTCACTGTTGCTAAAGATTAATATGTCATCAAAATAAACAATGACAAATTTTCCAAGAAAAGGTTGCAAAACTTGATTCATGAGACGCATAAAAGTGCTACGAGCATTAGATAAACCAAAAGGCATTACCAACCATTCATATAATCCTTCTTTTGTCTTGAAAGCTGTCTTCCACTCATCACCTTCACGGATGCGTATTTGATGATACCCACTACGCAAATCAAGCTTTGTAAACACTTTAGCACCAGAAAGCATATCAATCATGTCATCAATTCTTGGTATGGGAAATCTATATGGTATAGTAACTCTGTTTAAAGCTCCACAGTCTATACACATACGATGTCCACCATCCTTCTTGTCTACTAAAAAGGCTAGACTAGCACAAGGAATTTTGCTAAGTCTTATCAAACCTTTTTGTAACAAATCATCAACCTGACCTTGTAATATCTCATGTTCTTTAGGACTTAACCTATAATGAGGTTGATTAGGAATAGAAGAGCCAGGAATGAAGTCTATTTGATGTTGTAAATCTCTAAGTGGAGGTAAAATATTTGGTAACTCAGCAGGAAATAAGTCACTAAAATAAGACAATAAAGGTTGTACCTTGTCCGGAATCTCCACCATAGGTTTAGCAACTTCATGAGAGCTCAAAGAATGAACAATTATAGCTACTAATGCAGTCGTTTTCTTGTCTGCTGGTTCTTTGAGTGAATAAGAAGATTGTAAAGGCCACAAAACTTTGGTAAATCCTTTATGAACAAAGGTATAAGTATTCTCATAGAAGTTATGAACAGCACGAATATCATACTTCCATGGTTTTCCCAACAATAAACTTGTTGCGGTCATGTTAATAACATCACACAAAGCATAATCTGAATATCCAGGGAAAGAGAACTTTACTAAGCATTGATGAGTAATTTGCTGAGTGGAAGAGCTATTTATCCAACCAACTGAATATGGTTTTGGATGAAGAGTAACAGGTAAACCAAGCTTCTCAACCAATTGTGCAGAAACATAGTTTTCTGTACTTCCACTGTAAATTATCATGTTGCAAAGATTCTCCTCAATGATACAATGAGACTTAAAAATACGATGCCTATGTGTAATACATGGTTCAGTGATTAAAACTGGTCGAATTACTCCCAAAAAATCTGCATCATAAGTCTCATGTTCTTGTAAATAATTAAACTCATCAGCTCCTAATTCTTCTTCTTCTTGTGTTTCTTCTGGAGTTTCATTAATGTAAGCATAAAACTTACGACAATCACTAGAAGTATGGCCAGTTTGGTTGCAGTTGTTACATCTATCTCCTCGAAACTTTGAATAAGGATTAGAGGGTTTAGATAATGGAGGAAATTCTTGTTGAAATTGATTACCTCTAGTATTGCGAATAAAATTTTGTTGTGGAGGAGCCTGAGGTGGCTTAGCAGATGATATATGCATTGTAAGAGAAGGTTTTAAAGGAACAGATGTAGTTTGTTGTTGCTGATATGGTTGGTTTGCACTTCTGTCTTGTGGATCAAAAAAAAACAGTTGATCCCTGTGAATATGGATCAACAACAACTGTTGTGCCTTTTTCACTCTGGTAACCATAAGAGTTATATGGTCTGGCAGCTTTGTAAAAATGTTGATAACGAGATTGTCTTGGATATGCTTGGCGAGAAGTACTGAGCACACGCCTTTCGACCTTAAGAGCTTGTTGTATCGCTTCAACCATTGTAAAAGCCGATTGTGTCATCCCTTGTTGAATTAAATTGTCCAACCCATCTATAAAGCATGCAACTAATTGTTCTTCGATTTCCTTCAATTGGTTACGAGCAACCAAACCGTAGAACTCGCCTACATATTCTTCAACCAATTTAAATCCTTGTCTACGCTTTGAAGCTTGATAAACAGTTGCTGCTTATAATATTTTGGTAAAAACTTGGCTCGTAATAATTCTCTTATTCTTTTTCAAGTACGTATAGGGGGTTTGTGATATTTATCTCGATCTTCACATAGTGTTTCCCACCAAGCTGCAGCTCCACCTTTCAGTTTATAGGCGACCAGTTTTACTTTAGAAGAGTCGAGGGACGTCCATGAATTTGAAAAAGGATTCGACTTTCAAACCAATCCAAAGAATCCTTCAATTTGTAAACCACCATGAAAACTAGGTATATCACCTTTAAATTTGTATTCGGTAGATTTCCATAAAAATTCATAGTAGAGTTTAATCTCTTTTCATCCGTCCACTTTTGAAATTCTTGTTCTTCGACTTTATCATCTTCATCAAGGTTGATAGTCACATTAACTTGTTTTTTTGGAGTATTAAGAAAACCTTCCACCGTCTCTTTGTGTTGAAGGATATGAGAAACGTGGCCAGGAATAGAAGTATTCTGAACAAAAGAAGTATCCTTAACTTTCTTTGTTTCATCATCTTCTCGTTTCTCCGTCTTCTTTTCTCCTTATTCCTCATCCTTAGTTAACTTAGGCTTGTCTTTGTCATCCAGACCTGCATGTTTCCACAACTTGTCTAGACACTCTCCTTGGAATACCAACCTTTTTTCGATAGTTCCCAACTATTTTGTAAAACCATCGGTAATAGTTTATTGGTATCAAACTTGTTTCCATAGAGATTTGAAGGTTTTTCCAAAGTTCTGCAATTTCAGTTATGGTAGGAGTTGTATCTGCCATTGGAAAGCAAATTAGGGTTTTGAGTGTGTTTTGCGGAAGCTGTGAAGGATCTATTTCTAGATAGAAATCGAAAAACTCTGTAACTGATACCAACTAGTGTAGTTAAGACTAGGATATAGAAAACTAGTTGCTTAGGTTTTGAAGATAGATGAAGTTCCGTCAAGAACTTAGTTAAAATTTGATTATAGGATCTAAATTCTAAGGTAAAAAGATTGATAATCAAACTTGATAATAATATTGATAAATAAGATGTCTTCAAAACAAGAAGGCAAGGCCTTTAAATAGGTTCACAAGAACCGACTAAACAGAAAAGAAAAGGAAATCTAAACAAACTGGGAAAGAAAAGACTTGTCAGGCAAGTTATCTAAAACAGACAGAAAGGGATCAACTGTAATAGTTGATACACGTACTAGGGATCAAATGTTATAGTTGATACACACTTCAGGGGTCAACTGTCATGGTTGATACGTATAAAGATGTACTACATCACTATGACAAACTTCGCTTTAAGAAACTTGACATATTTATTCCTAGCAAGAAAACTAGTAAAGCTAATTTGAAGAGCAGGATCATAAAAGGGTTGTAATACGTCTAAACCAATTTCATCATCTTCAAACTCATTATCACTATTAAAGCTTTGATTGGGTTGAGTACTTGAAATTTCACCACGGCTTAACCTTTTCCTAGAAGCCATTTTTTGAAAGAAAAACAACAGAGAAGGTGAACAACTTACTTGGTATGTGAACTGTTGTTGATGGTGGAGTTCCAAAACGGTGAGCAAAGTAAGAAGCGTTCCTGACCCAACATGCAAAAGCTTCTTATGATTCTAATGGTACAAACTAATCAAAAATTGGCCATGAACCGAGAAGGATGAGAGCAATTGGTACATGAACAGATGGGTTTCTCAATCGTACTCGAACTGTGAAAAAGAAGGTGAAGAGAACGAAGAAAAAAAACTTTCTCTTTTAATGTGACAAGCGGTGGACTTGAGCTGGTTCGGGTGTGTTTTGGAATTAAAACGTACGGGAACCGAGTTCAAGTTGTATCATCCACACGTGTGCAAGAGGGACTTGTTTGGATAACTAAAAAACATATATTTGGAGTATAGACTCAACAAATAAACCTCTTGAGCCGAGACCTGTGGACACAAGGACATGGTGGATTAGTCTTGACTGCCATGACACCAAGAGAGGGTTTTTTCCAACAACTCTTACAAACCCCAAAAACGAGTGAAACCCATAACATTGTTTTTCTAAGTTTATCAAGGAATTTCAAGAGAGCCCAGAGAAAATTGAGTTTCTGATTTCCTGTTTTCCAACTTATAAAGAAAAGTTTCAGCAGATAGTTTTTAGTACTGTTACGGGACACTCTTTTGATAACAAGAGACGTCCTAGTTTCTTCATGATAGAAGGCAATACCACTATCTTGATAGAGAGTATCAAGTATTCAGTGCTGAATTAATTCATGTTTTGAGATGATATACTCAGATGACTGAGATTTAAACTCCTCATACAAATCGTTTAGTTTGTTCCAACTAACAAGATTACACGAAGCAAGAGCATTGCTCTTATTGATTAACAAATCAATATCAACCTCAACATAAATATTGTTCTTCATAACATGATTTAGCCTGTCAAGAGATTCTTGTTCATTCTGGAGATATAAATCAACATCAGAAGTTAGGCTTTCAAGTTTCTTTTCAATTCCTGAAAAAACTTCAAGGGATTTTAAACCTGGTGGAGGTTTAGACATGAATTTCTTCTGCAGATTTAATTAAATCTGACATGGTAGAGAATTTCGGGAATCCTCGGATCCGGTGGTGCATTTATTGAGATAACGTTATTGTCCATATCGATCGCTACAAACACAGACTTATGAGGTCTTTAATGTGTTTGCTCGCTTCCGATACCAATTGAAAATGCGGGGTCTAATAACCACACCCAACAATTCGTTTGGCAACTGAGAGGACTTACTCCAATACACTTTCTAGAGAATCAACTAGACAGTCAGACTTAATCCATAATATAGTATATCAAAGAGTTTAATATCTCTAACTCTTAATTCAATCCGCAATCAGCAAATAGAAATCTGCGAGCCCGATTGAATATAAGAGGAGTAACTTGAACGGTATCAAAGACCAATGTTCAAGTGTCAATCAATGTAAATCAACAACCCAAGGTTGGATATTCTAATTGATTGATCTTAACGCACAACCTGTGATATTTCAATTATATAACAAAATATAATTCGGAAAACAAATAACACAGACACCAAAATTTTGTTAACGAGGAAACCGCAAATGCGAAAAACCTGGACCTAGTCCAAAGTTGAACACCACACCGTATTAAGCCGCTATGCATACTAGCCTACTACCAATTAACTTCTGATCGGACTGTAGTTGAACCCTAATCAATCTCACACTGATTCAAGGTATAGTCGCGCTCCTTACGTCTCTGATCCCAGCAGGATATTACGCAGTTGATTCCCTTAGCTGATCTGACCCACAACTAAGAGTTGCTACGACCCAAAGTCGAAGACTTGATAGACAAATCTGTCTCACACTTAAAAGTCTATAGGATTGAATAAATCATCTCCCACATAAATACCCAAGAGTTTTTGTTCCGTCTTTTGATAAATCAAGGTGAACAGAACCAATCGATAACCCGGACTTATATTCCCGAAGAACAGACCTAGAATTATCAATCACCTCACCATAATCTTAATCGACTAGCGAAAAGAAGATATTGTGGAATCACAAACGATGAGACATCTCAGTTGTTTGTGATTACTTTTCTATCTTGCCTATCGGAGATATAAAATCTCGACTCAATTATTCTAATTGTACTCAACACGATAGAAACAACAAGATCGATCACGCAACTACAAGATAATAGTTGGGTATGGCTTCACAATCCCAATGAAGTCTTCAAGTCGTTAACCTACAAGGTCTCGAGAAGAAACCTAAGGTTAAAGGAGAACCGACAATAGTTATGCAACTAGTAACACGCAGGAGGTGTGGGATTAGGTTTCCCAGTTGCTAGAGTTCTCCTTTATATAGTTTTCAAATCAGGGTTTGCAATCTAGGTTACGTTGGTAACAAAGCATTCAATATTCACCGTTAGATGAAAAACTCGATTCAACCAAGCTAATATCTTTCAACCGTTAGATCGAACTTAGCTTGTTCCACACAAATGAAATGTACCCTCATTTAGGTTTATGTAATCGCACCTAAACGTGTACACCATGTTGGTTCACAAATAGTTAACCGAGGTTAGCCATATGATTACTCTCATATCAATCTTATTCATCTTAACCATAACTAGTTCAAATGACTCAACTAAAACTAGTTAAAGAGTTGTTCAATTGCTACATTCTCATGGATTATACAAGAACACAATTGAGTCAAAATCGGTTTGATTCACTCAATCAATGTATGAACAATATAGCCAGTGGTTTGCAAATATTGCATTCCTTATTGATAAATGTTTTCTGTTCTCTCCCTTTACTCAATGACTGATTCATCATATGGGAAGGTACGGAAGAGCACCCCCATTCTTCGTGACAAACAAGTAAGTGAACAACCCGATGGGAGCTAGATCTTTGGATCATCCGGTAACTTTCAGTTAGGTTCACGTATAACCGATTTTAGAAAAGTAACAGTACCACATTTAAGTATGCGTACGGGTATGCGTACTTAAGTAACCGGATTTGAGTTTGTTTTAGTTTTCAAACTCAACAGAAATTCATGGACGTGAACTTTCCGCCAGTACGCGTACGGGCGCGTGCTTTAGGTAACCGAATGAGTTTGGTTTTTGGGTTTCAAACTCGGCGGAAATTCACGGACGTGAACCGCCGCCAGTATGCGTACACATGCTTACCCAGTCTCCTACAACCTTTTTGTATACACATAAGTATGCATACTTTAGGTTCCCGGTTTTGGACTTATACACTAATGTTCGAACACACTATGCTTATATCCAAATATGGTTACAAGATTCTAAACTCTTTATTTCAATAATTGAAACATTCTTCTATAATGATAATAGCCGTTTTCACACACTATTAGCATCAAAGCAATTCTCAAGATATTGAAATAATCATTATCGAAACATTCCAAGCCTACATCAAATGATTGTATCACACAAACCATGTAAGATGTTAATCGACAATTTTCTCATGATATAAGATGAACTTGGTCGAAGCAAAAGCTTACCAACACATATTTCGAGAAATATGTAAGCGAGATATACTCAGCTCGAAATCTCAAATGTGTATAGAGAAAACTATATCTTAACACGACTTATGTCTCAATATAGGATATAGTAGAAATAGACTTTCCAAGTGATAGATGAGTTCAAGTCTCCACATACCTTTTGTCGAAGAAGTTCCACAAGCTCCCCTTAGTAGTTCTTCGTATTCAAATGATGAACGCCGTGAAAACTAAGCTCAACTACACAATCTACGTCCTAGTCCGAGACATCTATAAATAGGCTAGAAATCAAGACTTATAGTTTTGATCACTAACATTGACAAACATGCTTGAGATAGCAACGCATGCGAGTTCGACCGAGCAAGGTTTCGAACATTACCGATACTAAATAACCAGGAGTGCAACTCAAAGATGAAAGATCTCTCACCAATACTCGGGTTTGTACCAGGACACCGCAGTAGTATTTTCTCCAGCAACATTGGAAGTAATTAATCGAGAAACATGAGGAGGCACCGCTATCCACGGACGAAAATTAAACTCGGACTCTTTATCTAACATATTAGTGAGGCGTGTCTTAAGTCGAGGCTTGTTTTATGGACCAACGCATAATCCGGCCTTATCCTTCTTAGAGAAAGCATGACGTGTATCAACATTTGGTCCTTGCAAGATGTTACGAGGGATAAGTGCATAATTCTTGAAGCGTTACCATAATAAAGCTTGGAGAAACATTGAATTAACATAAGATTCAATTTTCATAAAGCCATTAGAGATGCTGGAGTCTACAAAACTAAGGAGTCTAAACTGGAGTATAGCGAACCCAAGAACATAAGACTCGATGGGAGTCATCTTAATAGCAAAAGGAATCACAAATGGCTTCAACAAGTTTCCACTATCTTCAAGTACATCTCTGGACAGCCACAAGCACAAGAAAGCCGCAATGGTTAATGTACCATCGACGGGCTAATCAGGAATTCTATCTCTCGGCCACTAATACCTTAACCATTGAGCATAACAAAATTTGCTGGATAATTGATTAAGGTCGTAAATCTTAGCTGTCAAGATGGTATATATTGTAATCTCCTATGCTGAAAGTACTTCAGGAATATTACCCGTAACTAGAAGGTTCAACAAAGCAACCACATCCTCCAAAGTGACGGTAAACTCTCCCCATCTACATATGAAAGTATGATCGAAATACACCAAATGAGCAAGCAAAGCTACCATACCTCTCATATCGTGATAAATAAACAATTCTTCATTTGCTTGGATATCTCTTGTCACTTGTGCACGATCCAACATGGCTCGGACATGATTGTAACCTAGCATATGTCTCGCCCATCCAAAAAAATTCGCTAAAGGTCTTCGAGAAAGCTTAAACTCTATAAGTGAAGCGAATAATGTCCTCCTTGCGTATTAATCGAACTATCGCTCGAGGAGATACTAATGTCTTCTGAGTAATGTCCCTGGGATTAACAAGAAGACGAAATGAAGAGCCTGGAAGACGTTTTTCGGGTCTATATTGAACTATAAAAACTTCGTCATTCGCGTTTGGAGTATTCTTGATCACCGATTCTTTCTCTTCATTGATTGAAGTAGCATCATCTGTATTTGGAGTGATGTTAGTCACCGCTTCTTCCTCTTTGTCAAGTAAAGGAGCCTCATAACCATCATTCGACATCTCTGCAAAGTAGTTGTGGCATCCATATAACATTTCTACTTCAGTATGCCATTCGTAGGTGCAAATTTCATCAAAGCAGTGGAATTAAAGCACAACAAAATAATAAGGATGTTCATGTCAGGGTCTACAAAAATGGTAACTTTCCAATTCTTACATGTTTACAATTCCACTAACAGTAGTGATTATGATACAAGAGTTAATACTTCAAAACTTGCTCGTTTCTTCAAACCTGCAAACACGAGCAAAAAACATGTTATTCAAAAAATCAAAACTTGATTTTCATAAAACCCTGAACATAGTTTTCATTGTGTGAATATCCACTATTGAATTGTGAAAGCTCACACTGAGACAATATTTCATCATGAATAAGTGTCTATTTTCAATGATTATTCAAAATCGATTTTTTTTTTTTTTTATTTTCAACAAAAAAATAAATAATATAAAACGTGAATTACTCACGTATTTAAAAAAAAAAATTGACGTGAGCAAACTCATGTAAATAAAAGAAAATTTCGTGAATATGTCACGTTTATTTGACAAATTTTTTTCTCTCGTACGAGCATTCGTCTTTGAAACGGGAGTTTATTCAAATTTCGTGAAAGTTCACAATTTTAAAAATAAAATTTTGGTTTTCATGAAAGCTCATAAACAAAATGTTATCATTAGACGCAAGTCTATTTCCAAAAAACTAAATCTCTCCTAAATCAGGGATTATTGTTCGTTTCTTAAACTAACGAACTAACGAACATCCGTTCCTAAAACAAGGGTTTTTTGTGAAAAACTCACATTCACATATATGCATATACATATATAATTTTTAGCATGAATAAAGCATGAAAAACTCATGAAACAGCAAAAAAGAAAAAAAAATCACGTACCTGAAGGCGGACGGCGCTGACGGTCGGACGGCGGCTGCTCCGACAAAAAAATTCCGCTCTCCTCCCTCTCATTACATTCGGACGTGAAGGAGGTGAAGGAAGAATGGTGGTCGGTCGTGTGAAGAAGAATTTTTTTTTTAAAAAAAAGGTGTTTATCCCTTTTATATCAAATTTTATTTCCAAAACCTAATTCCACAAGGATTTCCTTTCTTGAGCCCGGGCCCGTGAATACTAAACTGACCAAGATTCAACGTTCCACTGATAAGCACGTAAGTGCGACGCTTTTTTCACCCATAATTACATTAGGTAGGACTCATTTTATTGTTAATAAACTTGTTTTAAGTCTTTTGAAGGGAATAAGCTCTTGTGTAGAAAGTTGCTCGAAAAGTGGCCAGAAAAGTACTAAAGGCACCTCAACTTTGGATAAGGGCACCCCCCAGAAATGTGTTAAAGGCACCCAGAGGAGTTGATAAAGGCACACCAGGAGTTTTCGCTATTTATAGTCCAAAATTACTCTTTGTGCCCCACAAATTGCTATTCGCACCCCATAAATTGTTATTTATACCCCAAATTGCTAAAGGGACACCGCTGTTGGATAAGGGGAGGTCATCTTCTCCATTTGAATTTCATATTTTTGGCGGGAAAACTGGTTGTCAACAGCAGCAGATCAGGGTTCGAAAATTGAATGGGTTTTCCTGAGACTAAATGGATGAAACTTGTTGGGGTTGTCCGATTAAGCTTAATAGGCCTGTTAATGGATTTGGTTTCAGTAAAAATTGGCTAGAATCCGAGTTGGAGCGAAACAGAAAGGTGCAGAATTAGGTTTGGATTTTCAGGCGTGTTCGGCAGAGATTCAATCACTGGATTTGGCTTTGTTGGACCTGTTTGGGCTTAACAGGATTGATATGGTGGTTCAAATCAATTAAAATTGGCTCGATGACCGAGTTTGATGAAAACATAAAGGTAGGGTTTTTCGTGTAAAATAGAGGTTGGCATGTGTTTAGAAAAGGGTTGACGCAATCTTTGTTGTGTTGGCAACCTGTTTCGAGCGTGAAGGAGTTAAAGAAGGAAAGTTAATCAACAGCAGACGCGTACAGAAGTAAAGAAGGAAATAAAATCCCGAGATATTGTAGAGAAGTAAAGTCAGGATTATTTGCATTAAACAGTGAGATTCGAAAGCCTTGTGGTGTATAAATAGGGTGCCAAGGAGTTGTAAATGATGGACGAAGAGATTGGAGAAGAATAGAAAGCTATGAACGAAGAAATCAAAGGTGGGCGAAATTCATTGGCAACATTACGCCGTTACTCAAGAACACGAAGAACATTGAGCCATCCAAACAATCGCAGAAGGTGCGTTTATACAACCACGTAAAAGTGTGTATCGTTTTCTGAGTACCGATTCATGCTAAAGACTTTGGTAATTGAGTTGTTTTGCTTGCTGAATACCTTTAGCGACTGGAAATCGTTGTAAGCTATTTTAATTCTTTCTAAATACAATGATTAATGAATTTTCTTCCATTTTTCGATCTATGAGTAGCTAAACTTATTTTCTAGGGTGAGGAGGAAGCTATTTTTGATATGTACTAGTAATAGTTTTATTTCTTAGACAATAATTAATCTATTATTTGTGTTATTCATGACTAATAATTTCTCTTCTAAAAATGCTTCATAATAATTGTTTTGGGTAGTTTTTAAGCTACCGATCTTTTATAAGCGAATGAGGTTATATTTTTGAGTAACGACGAATGTCGCATAATTAATTCTAAATGTTTTATCTCCCAAAACATGAGATTGGGTTCAATATGGTTTTGCGTATTTTATGAGTAATTGTTTGAGATAATAAATTGTTAATTTTACAAGCATCAAAAATAGTGGAATCCAAATCCCTAGATATATCTCTCCTTGATAACAAAAATCAGATTTAATTAGTTTGTTTTTAGCATTTTTTTTTTGTTAAATCTAAAATCAAAATCACTAAAAAAAAGGTCCGAGAATCGGATCCCATACTTATCACTTGTAAATTTGCATCATCCACCACCCAAATCAGCAGTGGCGTACCAATTCATGCTCGTCAGACGATGCTCTATCATGCTACTGGGATCTTCATTCAAACAATAGCTCGCTCGTACATGACATCATTGGAGCAAATTGAAAATCCGGTAACATTCTTTTACGACTAAGTTCAATTTCTTATTTTGTCTATGGATAAAAAAATCACCATCCAGTGCTGACTGAGGAACATGAATGTCCCTCACTAAGCAGGGGACTTAATGTTGATGGTGGATTTTTAACAAAGGCTAAAATCGTAAAATCATAACCTTGCATATTCCTGATCCAGTAATCAGATGAATATTGAGACTCATGTCTCGTTTAAGCATGAAAGATCATGCCACGATGATCTCTCGACTTAGTGTATTACCTCTCAGATCATCCATAAGAACCTCTGACTAAGTGTATTGCCTTTCAGAGCATACATAAATATGCAGTATCTCAATTGAGACCACGACATATTTCATCAATACTGAACAATTTCAGTAATCACTTTTATATAGAATCGAAAACGATAGGACGACTCCTAGACAACTTGCCTCGCTAGTATAGAGCGATAACGTCTTGAGGATGTAACTATCTTTCCTCGACTATATAAATGACATATGTATAGAATCTTAATGATTGGGCCGGCTCCTACACGGCTTGCCTGCTAGTATAGAGCGATAATGTCTTTATGATGTAACAATGTTTTCCCTGACTATACAGAATAAATATGACGCTTCAATTAGCTCATATCGCTCAATTCTCGAATAATCATAATGCTCCTAGACAACTTGCCTGCTAGTATAGAGCCATCAATTAATTAATGATTTCTAGTCGCAAGATTCATCAATTGAATTCCTAGAAAGAATTTTACGTTAATCATAATATTTTGTTACTTGAATTCATGGCTTTCCCAAAAGAGAATTCCATAGGTTAATAATAAATATTCAACGACGGGAATCTGAGCCACCACCGAGTAAGCCTCGATAAAATGGTGCGAGTGTATTAAACCAATAATGCACGAACGAGCCACCGAGCGCATTTAACGAGCATGTTAGAACATAGCTCGGTTGAACCCACCAAGCGTTGGTATGTCAAGTTTGTTTGTCATATTTTAGTGAATCAAAATTCATCTAAGAGTAGCTTGATTATGTACTAGAGACAACTTCGTATAGGTTAGACTAGAAAGTCTAGGAATATGAGACATACAAGTATTATTCGAATACATGTATAACGTGAAGAAGTAACGATCTACAACGACGACATTATCCTTCCTCTTTAGGTTAGTAATATTGACTTGAACTGTTTCATTCCTAACATATCTTTCAAATCGTGCTATATTGAAAACATAACTGCGAAGCTGTAAATAATATTTTACTCTAGTAGTGATACATGATCATATGATCATAGCATTAAGGAATTAGACTACGAAGTATAACGTTTATCTTTTGAACTTCGTAGATATGTGTAGTTGCAGGAAATCCCACACTACACCCCTCACTAGAATTTACTCAACTAATCCATTTGAAGATGAATAACTATCTATTTTATTGATTATTTTCTTGAAATGTTTACAAAGGAAGATAGAACAGAGCCAAAGAAATTACAATCACACTAAATTTTCTCTCTCCTAATAACTTGCTTAACAATTCAAAAAGTGTTAAAGGGCCCATGCCCATGGATGTGCGGTCCAAGATGGGAGTCCTTTGGTTTCCCTTTCCTCATGTATGTAGAGTATACAATATCTATGTAACCCTAATAACTATTATCAATATAGAATTCTGCCTCTTTCTCCTTCCCTGCTATTCCACTACAATACGTTATCATGCACGAGCTTTAACCCGGCGGCAATGGGTTTTGATTTATTTTTATTTATTTTTTTGGGTTGCTGTCAAACCCCTAAAGGATCAATAAAATACACTTGGTTGGGATCGTTGGGATCATTGAAATCGTTACCTACAAATAAGCTAAGTTGGATCTACTTTCTCCAATATATTTTTTTTTTCCTTGTTTTTTTTTTTATTTCTTCATTTCTTCCATGACTATGCTATACATTCGGTCTATTAGAATCGCTGGTCTGGTTTGATCTCGTATTGTGTGTGTAAATCCCATAATCAATCTATATGCAAATCCCATAATCAACAGTGATTATGATTACATTTTAGGATATTTATTGTTTATATTTATAAATAATGTTTACTGTTGCGGGATTGATCCGTTTGCAAATTCCATAATCAATGGTAATCGCTTTTGATGATATAATATATTTATGTTGCTCATACTGTGGATTACATTTTTCAATTTATTAATGGTTTACATTATGCTGTGCGATTGATTATGTGATCGTCTGCTGAAACAAGGGAGAAGGAAAGTCCGTTCCGTTCCCCGTTCCTATCTGGTCCAACCCGGCCGAGTCGAACCGGTTCTATCCAGCCGAGTCGAACTGGTCCTGTCCAGCTGAGTCGAACAGGTCCTGTCCAGAGCATGTGCTGCTCCAGGCCTGGTTTTAGGTTCCAGGCCGTGGGCGACCAATACCGTTCCGGTTCAGTTTAAGTATGGTGGGAACCGAAGCTTAAGGTATGTAATGAAAGGAATATTTATTGGGCTTATTTATCCTGGCGAGATTGGGGTATACCCAAACTAATTGGGGTATACACAATGAGACAAAATAGGGTCATTTTGAAGTAAAAGAGGTCACCCCTTAACCAAATATTTTCAAAATGGCAAAATTGCCCTCGTTTAATTAACACTAAAAGTTTGATTAGATTAATTAATTAAGTTTAAATTGATTGAATAGATTAAAACTTATGAATTTTAAGTTATGAAATTTTGTTTCTGATTGACTTTTGTGGGATGATTTTTGATGATTTTTTTTTTTTTTGAGAATATCTCTTGCAACGAAAATGAAGCACACAACCAAAATACTTCTAAAAAGGGGATTGCAAATCATTATATGAAATCATACTCAAAATCAAAGAATAAATCAACACTTTTAGTTCGAAAGTATGAAAAGTCGGCAAGGTCGACTAATGAAGATCATGCATAGGCCAAAAGTGGCGGAAGATTTTCATCATCGACCTCGCCGGCCAAAAGTGGCCGGCATGATCTTCATCGTCGACCTTGCCGACTTTTGTTTTTTGACATACAGGAGATGACATAAAAAATTTATCAGTCGGGCAAGGTATTCAAGAAATACCCTTCCAGCTGTTTTTGGCCGTCAAGGTATTCAAAAATACCCTTCCTATTTGTATTGTAGGCAAGGTCTTCAAAAAAATACCCTGCCCGGCTGTTGAAATTTTTTGATTCTTGCGCCATGGCTGTTATGAAAAGTCGGCAAGATATGCATGTCACAACCTTGCTCGGCCAAGACACGTAAATCATAAATTTCGATTTCTAACTCCGATATAACAATCAAATCACACAACACAATGATGGGTTTAAGTTTAAACATCATTTATAGTCTTCTTTTATTTGGTAGAGTCAACATTTTTTTGGAAAATCAAAGTTGAGATTTTTATATGGGTTTGGTTGATGGAAGATGAAGATGAAGAAGAAGAGAAGATTAAGAGTTGGTTAGTTTTTTAATTTTAAGGTTAATGAAATTAAGAAATGAATTTATTTTTAAGATTTAATTATTTTAAGGGTATTAAAGTAAAATCACACTTTTTAATAATGACACACCATGTCCCCTTCTCATTGGGTATACCCCAATCTCGCCAGGTTATTTATTTGTTTTTAGACATTTTTTTTTATCTCAAGATAAGTCCATATTATACAAACTGTCGATTTCAATTATGATTATTGATCTCGTTCATTAAGAATTTTGGTTAATGTTTCTAGTTCTCTTGAATATGATATTGGCTATAGTTGAATGTTGTCTATTGTTCAATTGGTTGTACCAACTCGATTCCAGTGTATTCATTTGAGGTTTAGAAGTACTTGAGAACCATTATTGTGTACATGATATGTTCCCCCTAAATTTGAATGTTTTGTGGGATGTAATGCATTTGCTCGACTATTAAAGAGTCGGTATTTTCAAAAGATATGTTGGAAATAAAATCACATGTATTCCAATTTTTGTGGAAGAACTCACAAAATGTGATATGAGTCAAAAGGTGATATAAGAGAACTATCTTTAGTAATATGTTCAACCTAAAGTACGTGGTTGACATATATAGTGAGATTCTCTTGGCCTGTTGAGATAATGAATATTCTCAAATTATGCTAAATGTAGCAAAATTGAAAATGGAAAGAACCCCAAAGTAATGAGGGTTAGACGTACCGACTCATATAAACCATGTGAAAAGGGACATATGTATCATGAGACAAAGATGCAGTTTTGTCTTCGCTAGTAATAACACCAATACACAAGTATCAACCGAGTATGGGATCAGCTAAAATGTAATTGTAGCTCCCATCATAAATGAAAGAGTTGGAAATGCACCTGGTCATAGGTATTGGTATATACAATGTAATGTGTGTATCATAGTAGCAACCAATTTTCACATCAACTTAAATGGCAACAAGAACTTTGTCGGGCCAATTGACTATCTTATTGAGTTGAACTAGATCCAATGTCTGCACTTATGGAATGAAAACACGAGACATAAATTCTCTAAAGAACTTGAGATATATTGGGTGACACGTAATATATATTCACTCTAAAGTACTTGAGTTGAATCCCATTTTTATTACGTAATAAGGTCACACCACTTATTAAAACTATCAAGACCCAAGTGTCTAACTCATAGTTGTTTTTCTTCCGATAGCTTAAGGAATTTAAACTAGTTGTTGAACTATTTCCTTATAATGTGACTACGAGGATTGGATCATCGAGCGAAGCACTACTCAAAATTTATTTTTCAAGATAGAACAAAGACGACACAAAACCTCTACATGTACCAAGAGATAATTACACCTTGTTAAATTCCACAGAAACCCATGCAAGTGGATATCATGTGGAAACTCATAGTGATGAGAATGTAATTGAATGCATCTTTTATAGTCTCTAATGTATTAGAGAAACTAGTGAGTCAATCTAGTGAAATGTAAATCACTATAGTATTTGGATTTTTGAATCCATATTGACTCCGACGATGAAATGTTGGGAATTGACTCATACAGGCTTTGGGGATAACCATAAAGCAACTTTGGTTGTGACATGATGATTGTTTTGAAAGAACTCATACAAATATCACTTTAATTGAGTGGACGAAAATGGGAAACAGATTGACAGAATGCAAAGTGACGACATATCTCTCAATAAGTGTTTTTCTAAATTACTGAATACACAACCCCCCCTTCCCATTATGCTTTTAGGTAAGAAAGCATATCACTCATTTTTACAAAGTCTTCAGTAAAACAGGATCGAGACCATCCTAAGATGCAAATGGTAAAAATTCCATATTACAAAGAAAACAAGGTGAACTTTAGAAAAATATTCATGCAGAATGCGGACCATTAAAGTGACTGATGGATCTGGTGAATGTTTTGACTTTTTGGACTAGTTATAGTTCCTAAGAAATTTGCGTTTGAAAACTACTAGCACATACCACACAATGCAAAGTGCAAAGGCTAACCACCCTTGTTAATGCTAGAGAATTTATATCAAAAGGACTTGATGAATATTGCATGTTTAATAAGATCAATATAGAACATCTTATACCCAATGGTCTCGCAGAGGCTACCATCAAAGGTTACGAGATGGTGTCTAAGGAATAGGTTATGCGTACCAACCTATCTTTTATTGCTTTGGGGATATGCAATATTACACGCATCTTACTTAATTTGTTTTTAGAACCCAATATTAGTCAACCTTTTCTAGGTACGTCCGGTTGGTAACCGGATTTAAGCCCGACATCCGTGTTTTTACGCATTTTTGGTTACACTATATATGTGCCATTACGACTCCACTTCGTACTATGATGGGTCTTCAAAATTGTTAAGTAGTTATGTTGGAAATGAGTTACCAACAATTATCCGCATTTTAAAACTTTTGGCGGGAGATCTCTTACCGCTAGATTTGGGGGTTGTCATTTTAATGAGACATTCTTCCCGTCATTAGGGGAGATAAGAAAAGTATTTTCTAAGGGAACGACAGGAATTGTCGTGGTGTATTCCACTATGTCTCATGTTGATTCTTGTACTCCACAAATGTAAATGTGAAGTGACAAAGAATAATCGATTTTCAGAATGTACACGATGTCGCTAAAGTGACAAGATCACACATACCACCTGCAAATATTCTGCAAGGTTAGAAATCCTCGGTATGGGGTACACCATAGACTAAGGTGTTGTAACTACACTTGGTGGAAGTGTAGTTAAGGCCGTGCCTCCATAAAGGAAGATGGAGATGCCACTAGGTTCGATCAATGCTCACCTAGAAAGGAAGTAGATGAGTAAGGCACAACCTAATTTGTATCATTAATGAAATCATCTCATTTGATTGTCTCGACTATGTCCATGAATCAATACTTTGGAGGACGCTCCAAAGTTTAACGATTCCAGAGAACAATGACATCCCAAGTGGATTATGGGAACACACACGAGTCAATGGAAAGATCGTGTGATCATATTAATGATTATTATTATTTTCATATACAGTTGCTAAATGAAATAGAGCACGATGAGATCGAACCATGCTTCTTATTGTTTGAATATCAATAATAAAGAGCATGTTTGGCCTACACAATCCAGGTAGAATTTGATTCTTTGACAAATATATAGGTATTTGGTGTGGTAGTGCTAACCAACCAAGTGTAAAGCCTATGGACATGCATGATTATTTGTCACAAAGCACAGTGAGAATAATGAAGTCGTAATGGTATAAAGACTCTCCTTGTGGCGCGAGGTATCTCACAAAGCCCTGGAATTGTTTACTTTGTCATAATGAGCATTATAGCATTTTGCTACTTAGTTAGCTTGGTAATTTCAAAAGGACTTGAAATGCAGCATATGTATGTGGTTGTTATGTATCTCTGAAAGAATCAAGAGATAGAAGATACTTACAAAAGTACTTGATAGACTTTTGTTTCCCAAATCAAATGACTCTAAACCACAAAGTGCGTTTACAGTTAGATAGAACGCTCACTTATAGATTCAAGCAATCAGGCGGATGTGGTATACTCGTCTAAGTGGCTATTCGATTTGGAGGGGATAAACAAGTAAGTTATTTTTCCTTGCGTATTCACAAGAAAGTTCCTGATTTGGAATTGTAGCTATTTATGTCGATGGTACAGACATGATGGGTACTCTTGATGTAATAAGAGACCTTAAAAGCTATTTAAAAATCCGAATTTGAGATGAAAAATCTAGGGAAGCTCGACCGAGTATTGAGCTTGTGGGATATTATTCCACCAGTTTGCATATGTCTAAAGTTTTCAGGCAATGTAACAAAGACATGCATCCTGATAGCACTCCCATGATTAGTCGAGGTTCAAATGTAAGTAAGTGACCATTTCGTCTAAAGGAAGATGAAGAATATGTGTTGGGAGATGAAATTCCCATATCTAAGTACAATAGACGCATTGTTGTACTTAGTATAATAATGTACTCGATTAAATTTTACATCCTCGGGTAACTTGTTAGCTAGATATAGCCCAGCGCCAACGCAACGTCATTGGAATGGTATAGTGAATGTAATCATGTACTTAAAGGTAACCATTGACATAAATTTGTTTTATCCCTACAAAGACATTAAAAGGAATGCTAATGAAAGCGCAATCCAAAAGTTGTTGATTATGAAGGAACAATAATTTGTTCTCCAACGAAAGTAATCCGAGGGAGATATGGTAGATTATTTTCTAAGTCATTACCAATACTCAGTTTCGAAAAATACATGACTAAAGGAACTATCTGGAATAACTCTGAAAGTAATCAGGGGGAGATGCCGACATCAGGGGGGGATCTAAGGATATGATGTCGACATATTTTACTTCGAAATTGAAGTTGTGTTGTACTCTTTTTCCCTTTGATCGAGAATAGTTTTTCCCAAAGGGTTTTGTCTCTCGACAAGGTTTTAGCGAGACAATACTAAAAACATCAAGTATGTTGAACGTTGAAGACATAAATATCGCCGTTGATATTACTGAAAATATCTCGGATCAAAGAAATGAAATGCGATATTCGTTAAGCAACGTAACTTCCGTAATCAACAACACTTGTCTTATAAACATTCAAGTCACCAAAGTAAAGTGTGATAAACCCCTTCGATCGCATTAGACTAACGAAAATTGTCGACATCGTGGGGAGCATCTAATAGTGTGTTGAACTATTTTCCTTCACCGAGGTTGTTTTTTCCTACATGGTTTTATAACTCGGCAAGGTTTTTAATGAGACAACAACAAACACCGGGAATGTAATTTCCTAACCAAGGCTATTGTCTTTCCCACGAGGATTTTCTGCCGTAAGAGTTGTGATGCAACTAGTCAACTTCAACGGAGCAAAGTGATCATCTTCAGCGGATCACCTTTACTTGCATCTGTCACGTTGTACTCTTTTCCCTTCGTCAAGGTTTTATCCCACTGGGTTTTCCTTGTCAAGGTTTTAATGAGGCAACATATTCGAGTCTAACTATGTTCTACATTTGTGTAATATTGTACTCTTTTTCTTTAGTTCGGGTTTTGTCCCTTTGGGTTTCCCTGGCGAAGTTTTAACAAGGCAATTAACATAGACTCATCGATCTTTGAAGATCCTATTGCATGTGATGAACTACATGTAAAGTACGAGACAACATGTGAAGTACTATATGTGAAGAACTGTACCAAGGTTTTGTCCCACTGGGTTTTTCCTTGTCAAAGTTTTAACGAGGCAATTGATTTCGGCGCAAGTCATCAAGGAGAGGACGACATTTGAAGAACTACATTCAAAGTACTATATGTGAAGCACTATGTATAAAGTTTTGTTGTTGAACCGCACAAGGGGGAGTGTTAAAGGGCCCATGCCCATGGATGTGCGGTCCAAGATGGGAGTCCTTTGGTTTCCCTTTCCTCATGTATGTAGAGTATACAATATCTATGTAACCCTAATAACTATTATCAATATAGAATTCTGCCTCTTTCTCCTTCCCTGCTATTCCACTACAATAAAAAGAACTCTCTCCCCCATCAGACTGACTCAACCCTTTATATAGGGTAGTACACAGTGGATGACAGCTAAGCTGTCCTTTATTTTCGGGAATGCCTTGCGAAATATCGCAAGTGTACATATACCAATTCTCGCGACACTCCTAAATCTCACTGAGTCTTCACATTCTTCTCATGTTCCGGCTGTCGTCATTCATTGCGTCATTTATTTTACTTCTCTGTGACTCCCTCGCGATATCGCTATTTACTAATCTCGCGAAGTATTGATGTCGCGATATTCGATCCTACATCTTGCCTCTTCTCATGTCTTTTTGCGAAGGAGAAAATGTCATGAGAATCAATATTTTAAAATGCCGCAATTGCTCATCTTTATCTCGCGATTGTTCATTTTTATCTGTTTTATTCATGTACGGAATTTATTACAGGTGTTTCTTCTTCCACTCTTTTCTTGACACGTCTCTTTCAACCGTTTATTCTTGACCATTCACGTCCCTTCTCGCATTAAATGCATTTGTTTTCTCGAGGATTCTCCTCTCTATATATAGTTTTCTTATCCTTCTCTTCTTCTCTTTTATTTTCCCTCTGCAACTTTTCTTCAACTTTCTTCCTCCGCAATTTAATACAACTCTTGTAAATCTTCCCTTTTTTCTTTCTCTCAATCTTCAATTCTCTATTCATTCCCATACTCTAATAATGGCTTCACTTGGTCGTACATATAAACCCCTTTTTGAGGAAACTCAAAATAAATTTCAAGAGAAAGGTTTCATCTTATCGACCATTCCTGATCAAGAGTCTTCATCCATACTTTCTGCAAAATTATTTTCTGATCATCAATGTAATGATCAGAAGATCATAGTCTCGCTAGGTCAAATCCTCGCAGGCCTTCCCATTCCTTTATACAATCCAGAGATGCCATTATTCTATGAAATTCTTGCTCATGAGAAATTCTCGCGAGCTATTTATCAATTGAGTGGCGAATGCATCCGTCTAATGGTTGAATTCGCCAACCGTAGTATTGGGTAAAGGATCTTTATACCACGATGATGTCAAAGATCCTAGATTCGCAAATTCACAAATAGTATTTGAGAAGTATATCGTAGAAAACTTCTTTGCGAATTACACAAGTAATAAATATGAGAAATGATAAATCTCATTTGGGGTGCTCGATTGAAGAGAAAAGATAACATTGATCCGATAAGCTGCTCATGCAAGACATTGGCGGCACTCGGGCAAAAATAATGTTCCTCGGAATTCCAAAGATGAGAAGTGGTGGGTTGTTCCTTTATTTCTGAGTGGACCCTATATCGCAGGTTCACATGTACTCCCTGCGAATCTCGCAGACTATCATCCTTGGGAATTTAAATGGCCCGAAAAGGAAAAAGAGGTATACTTCCTATTTCAGATTTGCTTTTGCGATATTTCTTTCCTTTTATATTTACTAGATTTACAAAATCTTCAGATTACCAAATTGAAAAAGAGTTATAGTAGACGTCCAAAGCCGAGTACTCTGGCGATACTCCGATCGATCACGGATGAAGTAAGAAATACTTTCTTTTGTTATTTTTAACAATATTGTTGCCTCTGTTTCTTATCTTCATTCATGTGCGAAGGTTATTGAAGAAATAGACATTCCTGAAGCTGCGAAAGTTAAGGACAAGGATAAAATCACTCTTCGCAAGGATAAATCTTCTGCTCCATTTTCTAAAAAAACGGAAAACCCATCCCTCTTCTCATTCTAGTTCCCAAACTAGCGAAAGCTCTGACGAGGATGAAAATGAGGTTGGTACTTCCTCTGCGAAGGAGAATCACTTTCGGCCGCCGCTATGGCGCAATTGTCTAGTGTCTTCTCCGATTCTATGCAAGGATTAGGAGATGATCATTTATCTGCTACTTGCTTAAGCTCTTGCTAAAATTTGCGATGCCCCGCTGTTAGAGGATAATGAGTCTTTTCGCGGAGTTTCCCGAACATTGACTTCCAGTTTCTTAAATGCTCTCAATGCTCTGGTATGTTTCATATTCCTCTACTTCTTTGTGACTTCGATTATAAGCTTTATTTTAATAATCTCTTTACTTTCCTTTATAGTCCGGGAGAGCTTCCTTTGTTGTTGCCTCAGATCTAGAGAAAAGACACGACATCCTTGAAAAGAAAAATCTCCAACTCAAAGAGAAGATTCAAGAACTAGAAACTGAAGTTGCGACGTCTCGCAAGAAAGATGAAAAAATTCAACAGTTGGAAGTTGAGTCTACTTCTCAGAAGAATAAAATATCTACTCTTCAAAGTGCAAATCAACAACTTTATGGTACAAAATTTTTACTCTTCAAATCGTCTTTATTTTGTCATCGCTTTTCTTTGCCACGATTTATTATTTTTCGCAGACATATATAATCTCTCTGAAGAAGCCATTCTTCTCCATTCATTTCCCGAGCCTATGGACAATGATGTTCTTCTCACTCATCTCAACGAATCTTTAAGAAGTTCGTCAAACAAAATTGATTCCCTTCCGTTAAATGAACTTCAAGCCAAATATCGTCTCTTAGAGATTGAGCATAGATCTAGTTTAGGTTTAGCCAACCGATTTAAACAAATGTATCTTGATTCCCATAAGAAAACCAAAACTTTAAGAAAGAAAATTAGTGGTCTCATAGATGACAAAGACCGCATTGCTAATAAAGGTGCACAGGCATTAGCAAAATTTCAAAAATCTCTTCTGGAAGTACAAATTGAACGAGACGAATCTCTTCGTCGAGAATGCCATACTTAATGAGCGAGAAGATCAAATTCGTTTCGCTTCTCGTTATAAATAATGATGATGAATTCGCTTGGGCTGCGAAGGTTCTAGATAATGCCGGGAATAATTTAGGTATTGATGTTAGTCTTCATGCCGAGCATCTTTGCCTTGGTTAAAGATATGATATCTGACAGAGAAGGTTGTTTATTACACTTTACTGCTCCTTACTTCTGTAGCATTGTTATTGTGTTGTTAATTCATTGTCATATGTTCTGCAGAATCCGAGAAGAGATTTCAAACAAGGATTGAAGAACTTGAGTCTGAAAAAGGGCAACTCGCAGAAGGCCTTTCTCTTCGCAACAACAAGTATTCTAAGTTGAAGAAACAAGCGCAAGCTACTGATGGCAATTTTAATAATGATGTTGTTCGTTTTCGCAATCAAACTATTGAAACAGATTTGCAATGATCACCGCATTCCTCTTAGTTCATATCCTTGTCTTCGCGATGATATTCCCGAAGATATGCCTTTCTCGGATATCTCGATAGTGAAGCTAGCGAAAGAAGAAGAATCAGCGAAAAGAATGATGGAATTGAAGAATCGACAAAGAAGAAGAATCTTCAAAGAAATAACTTCTTTTTCTTCTTTCGCTTCTTGTAATATCGTATATATACCCTTTTAATCTTCTATTTCTATAACCCCTCATTGTAAATTTCTTGGATTGCTAAATATGAATTCAATCTTTGTTTTCTTTACTTGAGCATATTAATCAAGCAATTCTTCTTTTGTAACTCAAACCGACCGACATTATGAATACATAAATCTATCATGTGGAAATGAATAACAAGATTTTATCCTACTCATTCCCATATTTGCCTCTGTTATTTATTTTTAAATGAGAGATTTGATCAATTATCTCTGAGTAATGAGATCTCTGAATTTTAGCCTTATTGTTGGTAACTTTATGAAGAAATATAATCGTTTTCGCAAGCTTATTTGCTTCCTCAATGTTTTGTATGGCTATATCTTTATTTATGTTGAAGTTCATCATTGCGACAAGATCGCAGGACGTCTTCACAAATGAAGAAATCTATTGAGCTTGCCTTATCATTTCTTGTGTGGTCTTATTTTTCCTTCCTAATTAAAGGTCTTATTTCGCCACCCCTCGTTGCGACAAAATCGCAGGACGTCTTTACATTTTCATGTAATGACCCATTGACCTTGTCTTATCATTTCTTAAGTATTTTTGCCTCTCGTAGGATATTTTATTTGTGACAATATGACAGGCTTAAATACTCTTGCGAATGTAAAATCCCATGACATTGCTAGTCTTCGCGACGAAATCGCGGGACGTTTTTACATTTTCATGCAAAAACCCATTGATCTCGTCTTATCCTTGCGTTAGTATTATTGCCTCTACGGAGGATCATCGCACAAATATGACAAGCCTAAATTTCCTTGCGAAAATAAAGTCTCATGACATTTGCGTCTTTTGACACTTATCGGCTCCCTAATGGAGGGTGCCGCCCTTATCTTCTCCCTGGTTGCCCCTTCAAGGAGGCGTACATCGGCCATACAAGACTAGCTCCTCCCATCCGGTCTTAACAACAACTAGTCGTTTTCGCAGCCTCTTATCCCTTATACCTATATGGTTTATGGTTACGAGACTGCACCCTAAGTGGAGTTTTCTTGGCCGAGGCAAAAGATATACCAAGACTTGCCAAGAATGTCCGAGACACTTCAAATGCCCTGGGCACTCTTGGCTCAACCGTGTACCCGGCGCCTTGAGCATACACTCGACTCCTTGGAAGAGACCCTCGGGCGTCCAACCAGGGGGGTATAACCTTATATATATAGTTGGAAATCCAAGGTATCTCTCCCGGATAGGCTTTCATGGGCCCCAAATCTCCATGACTCAGGTTCCAGGAGCGGTGTAACCTTTTCACTGATCCATGTCAAGAGATACCCCCTTATATGACGCACTTTAGGTCTTACATTTGCCTCTTGCGAAATATCATTCGCGAACTAGGGTGTACGCCATAAAGGTTCGTCCCATTCACTCACTCTTTCATTTTTGTTAATTCATTCAATCATTCATTTTGTTTGCGAAGCTATCGCACAATCTTACATTGTTTAATCATTTTTGTTTTTCAATTCTTCAATCAAATTGTCATACATTCTTGATGGCGAGATCCTCGCATATTTCTTCTTCAATTATTTTTTTCTTCCTCTTACCCTTAACATGCTTTTGTTATTGCTTTTTGATGATTATTCATTTCTTACATTTTTGCTCCTGCTGCTCTCTGCCTCTGCACCATTCAAATCTCTTAATGATTCCTTTCCATCATAATTTTCAACTGTTTTCATGCACTTGTTTCGCAATGTATCTTCTCCTCTTACATCTATGGCATCCACCATCAATCTTTCTCTTCTTTGTTCATCTTTTGCATGTTGCTTCCAACCCTTTCTTTTTGCAGCTCTCTCTTCGCAACTCTCCACGTCGATCTCATAGCATTTTTGTCCTTCCGTCCAATCTCCCTTTATAATTCCGACACCGCTAGGATGAGGAAACTTTATGCATTGATGATAAGTCGACGCTACGCCCAGAATTTCGTGCAACCATGGCCTTCCAATCAATGCATTATAAGGGGACTCCACATCGACTACACAGAACAAAATCCCCGTTGATAATCCTTGCAAAGGTATTCTCATATGAACTTCTCCTTTAGGCTTGTTCGCTGTGCCATTGAAACCATATATCTTATACGTCGAAGGTATCAATTCTTCATCCTTCCCCCCCATAGTCTTGTAAGTATGGTAGAAAAGAATATTTACTGAGCTCCCCGTATCAATTAAAATTTTATTGATCGCCCAGCAATTCTCCGCTTCGTCGTCTTCGCCATCTACAGGTTTCGGATTAATTTCCAATTTTACAACCAATGGGTTGTCATGCGTCTCTCTGCCTTCAGGAATCTCTTCTGCGGTGAAAGAAATAATCTGCATTTGCCATTCTTTTAACTGCGATGTCTTCGCAATGTTCATCACTTCTTTATTATTAGCATCCCTCGCGAAAACCCTACTGAGAACATTATCATGAAAATCTTCAATTGTTCGGTAAGAGTGTACAATGGAGTTGCAAAACAAATTTTTAGCTTTCGTTCCAACTTCTATTACGAATGTTTCTTTCCCCTTTCTTGAATTTGTTACGTGCATTTCGGCGGTGGTGGTAATGGGTGAACCTTCTCTTCACTTTTTAGAAAATGACTCAGCTTTCCTTGGTCAATCATTCGAGGATGATTCTTTTTATATTTCTGCAATCATTTGTTAAGTGTCCATGAAAGCGGTGGTAAGAACAGAACTCGTGACTTCTATCACTTGGTGGTGGCTCATTCCCCATATTCCATGGCGCAGGTATGTTTTCCATCAAGTGTATAGCTTCCCATATTTTTTCAACACTAGTATTTAATGGTGGCATTTTGATTTCCTCCCATACTACTCTGTGACTTCGCTGCCCTCCATGATAATTTTGCCTTCGACCTCCATAAGTTTCTTGCGGATGATCAAGTCTTTGAATTTTGTTATTGCCGCCACGGTTGTAATAGTTCCTTTCTGTGACGGACCGGAAAATTACGCCTTTGGCGCGTTGCCCCGCAGGCCGTAACTCCCCTGGTGCGCCATGATGAAGCTACGATCCGGGCCTTTAAAGCTAGGCAAATGCATGTTCATTCGCCCTTGCAAGCATGCTCGTGGAGCATTATGCGGCTAACTTAGCTTCCACACCGTTCCAACTTACCCTTGTCCCCCTCCCAAAAGGGTTTACGGCCATAAGGCCAATGTCAATGCATTTTTCATGCATCTCGGCTTTTCCTTTACATAGGAATTCATCATCGAATTTCCTAGCTAGCCGAGCAACCTTCATTGTCGGTATAAGCCTTGGACTTTGGCGTGGGCGCACCAAGCCCTTGCCATTTCCTATGTTACCTTGCTTACCAACTATTTATAACTTGATAGGAAGTATGAGCATCCACTTACTCGGCATGCAACTAAGCCTCATCAAGTCTGGCCACAATCATCTCTCGCGTCGAGCTACCGAGCTTAGATGATATGAGGGGCCAACGTGCCGGACCGGCAATGCCGCAACTCATTGCGGCTGCCCACGTACCCTTCCCTACTCTAAAGGGATCAAGCACAGACCGTAGTTCATCCACGAAGGAATAAACTTAAACCAAATCGTTTGCAAGGTTGTGGCCTAGCAAAAACGGTAATGGCACGGTCCGTATAGGCCATTCCGCCAAGATGCATAATGATTATGCATCATCGGGTCCATGTTGTGGCATAGCGATGCCAACGCATCAAATACCCTCTTTGAAAGGCTACGCAACTATAAATGAGACTTAGGCATCATTTATACCCTTCCGGCTAAGCTATGAAGCTTACTTGGTACATAGTCCGCATATGCACCTTCAACCAACTACCCCTCCCTATATATGTCTTAATGGAATTTCTACAAGTATGAAAAGGGGAGCATATTGACATGCTTCACTATTCATGGCCGTTGCCATGAATTTCGAATGACCGCAATGATTGCCGAGTTTCCGTTCGTTGCACAATGATTACGCAACACTCGTTCCGTCTGGCCGCACAATGATTATGCGACATTCTCTTTGGCATATCGCACAATGATTATGAAATATTCTCTCGACCAGCCCTCTCGGTCCGATGCACAATAATTGTGCGATATTGGTTGTTGGCCAATAACTCTCATAATGCGCAATGATTACTGTAAGCTCAAGGCCACCTACCCTAATGGCCTAATGCATCATGATGATGCAATATTGTCCCTTGGCCAAATGCCAAACATAATACGCCATTTTTGGCGCGGTATTGGCCTTAACCCAATCCACCTTTTTCACGCTGCGGAAGCTTTGGATGAAGCTTCACCACAAGCAAATGGCGCATCTTTTAGCATGCGCCATGCTAAAAACACGGTGTTACATTATCACACCCTTCAAAGAATTTCGTCCCCGAAATTCAAAACCAAAGCTATTGTGGACAATCTCTTCGAGTTGGATTTCTGAGCAAAAGTCCCGCACTGAAGCTCGAAATCGCGGGTTTCTTCAAGTTGTCATGAACAACAATTTAGACCTTCGAGCACATGTCCCATACCACCTGCCCAGGGATCCAAAAGTGCCCACAACAAAACCAAGAATCGCAATTGGCCAATGCCAAGAGGATATCTCGACCAGGTATCCTGAATGCGCATCCCATACTACGCACTCAGAAGTCCCTAAAGTTCACAAGGTTGGAAGATGTCATCGAAATGACAAAGCAAAACCTAACGCAACACTTGTGAGGACCAATCTCTAATGCCGGTGCAGGTTGGATGCAAGCCACCGTCCCGACGGATTTGTTCGGTTGCCACTCGTAAGTGGGATGCTAGCGGGCGACAACGCACACCCTTGGCCGGTGCCAACGTGTGGGGATGATCAGTCCCATTGTCTACCCACCGTCCCCAGGCGGTCTTCCGGATGCTCGTAGCGGGGTGCCACAGAGGCCTCGGCAAACTCACGGTTTATACAAGCTCAACTCGATTTGCAAAGTAACTGGCTCAGCAGTTACAAACTCTTTCCCGCGCAGAAGTTGGCCTACTCTCCAACTTTAAGTTTTCATCAAGGAAAATACTCGCCAATGAGTCCACTTCGCACAAGTCCCAAGAGTTTTCTCGGAACTTGCTCGATACCATCCGTGACTGGACGGAAAATTACGCCTTTGGCGCGTTGCCCGCAGCCGTAACTCCGGTGCGCCATGATGAAGCTACGATCCGGGCCTTTAAAGCTAGGCAAATGCATGTTCATTCGCCCTTGCAAGCATGCTCGTGGAGCATTATGCGGCTAACTTAGCTTCCACACCGTTCCAACTTACCCTTGTCCCCTCCCAAAGGGTTTACGGCCATAAGGCCAATGTCAATGCATTTTTCATGCATCTCGGCTTTTCCTTTACATAGGGAATTCATCATGAATTTCCTAGCTAATGAGCAACCTTCATTGTCCAGAGATAAGCCTTGGACTTTGGCGTAGACCGCACCAAGCCCTTGCCATTTCCTATGTTACCTTGCTTACCAACTATTTATAACTTGATATGAAGTATGAGCATCCACTTACTGGCATGAAACTAAGCCTCATCAAGTCTGGCCACAATCATCTCTCGCGTCGAGCTACCGAGCTTAGATGATATGAGGGGCCAACGTCTTTGGACCGCAATGCCGCAACTCATTGCGGCTGCCTACGTACCCTTCCCTACTCTAAAGGGATCAAGCACAGACCGTAGTTCATCCTCGAAGGGACGAGAAACTTAAACCAAATCGTTTGCAAGGCTGTGGCCTAGCAAAAACGGTAATGGCTTCCGGTCCGTATAGGCCATTCCGCCAAGATGCATAATGATTATGCATCATCGGGTCCATATTTGGGCATAGCGATGCCAACGCATCAAATACCCTCTTTGAAAGGCTACGCAACTATAAATGAGACTTAGGCATCATTTATACCCTTCCAAACTAAGCTATGAAGCTTACTTGGTACATAGTCCGCATATGCACCTTCAACCAACTACCCCTCCCTATATATGTCTTAATGGAATTTCTACAAGTATGAAAAGGGGAGCATATTGACATGCTTCACTATTCATGGCCGTTGCCATGAATTTCTGAATGACCGGCAATGATTGCCGAGTTTCTGTTCTGTTGCACAATGATTACGCAACACTCGTTCCGTCTGCTGCACAATGATTATGCGACATTCTCTTTGGCATATCGCACAATGATTATGCAATATTCTCTCGACCGACCCTCTGCGGTCCGATGCACAATAATTGTGCGATATTGGTTGTTGGCCAATAACTCTCATAATGCGCAATGATTATTATTTTGTAAGCTCAAGGCCACCTACCCAATCGCCTAATGCATCATGATGATGCAATATTGTCCCTTGGCCAAATGCCAAACATAATACGCCATTTTGGCGCGGTGCCTTAACCCAATCCACCTTTTTCACGCTGCGGAAGCTTTGGATGAAGCTTCACCACAAGCAAATGGCGCATCTTTTAGCATGCGCCATGCTAAAACACGGGTGTTACATTATCACACCCTTCAAAGAATTTCGTCCCCGAAATTCAAAACCAAAGCTATTGTGGACAATCTCTTCGAGTTGGATTTCCTGAGCAAAGTCCCCGTACCGAAGCTCGAAATCGCGGGTTTCTTCAAGTTGTCATGAACAACAATTTAGACCTTCGAGCACATGTCCCATACCACCCGCCTGAGGGATCCAAAAGTGCCCACAACCAAACCAAGAATCGTAATTGGCCAATGCCAAGAGGATATCTCGACCAGGTATCCTGAATGCGCATCCCATACTACGCACTCAGAAGTCCCTAAAGTTCACAAGGTTGGAAGATGTCATCGAAATGACAAAGCAAAACCTAACGCAACACCGTGAGGACCAATCTCTAATGCCCGGTGCGGTTGGATGCAAGCCACCGTCCCCGACGGATTTCCGGTTGCCACTCGAAGTGGGATGCTAGTAGGGCTCGACAACGCACACCCTTGGCGGTGCCAACGTGTGGGGATGATCGGTCCCATTGTCTACCCACCGTCCCAGACGGTCTTGGGATGCTCGTAAGCGGGGTGCCACAGAGGCCTGGCAAACTCACAGTACTTATACAAGCTCAACTCGATTTGCAAAGTAACTGGCTCAGCAGTTACAAACTCTTTCCCCGCGCAGAAGTTGGCCTACTCTCCAACTTTAAGTTTTCATCAAGGAAAATACTCGCCAATGAGTCCACTTCGCACAAGTCCCTAGAGTTTTTCGAACTTGCTCGATACCATACGTGACGGAATGGGAAAATTACGCCTTTGGCGCGTTGCCCCGCAGGCCGTAACTCCCCTGGTGCGCCATGATGAAGCTACGATCCGGGCCTTTAAAGCTAGGCAAATGCATGTTCATTCGCCCTTGCAAGCATGCTCGTGGAGCATTATGCGGCTAACTTAGCTTCCACACCGTTCCAACTTACCCTTGTCCCCCTCCCAAAAGGGTTTACGGCCATAAGGCCAATGTCAATGCATTTTTCATGCATCTCGGCTTTTCCTTTACATAGGGAATTCATCACTGAATTTCCTAGCTAGTGAAAGCAACCTTCATTGTCCGGTATAAGCCTTGGACTTTGGCGTGACCGCACCAAGCCCTTGCCATTTCCTATGTTACCTTGCTTACCAACTATTTATAACTTGATAGGAAGTATGAGCATCCACTTACTCGGCATGCAACTAAGCCTCATCAAGTCTGGCCACAATCATCTCTCGCGTCGAGCTACCGAGCTTAGATGATATGAGGGGCCAACGTCCGGACCGGCAATCCGCAACTCATTACGGCTGCCTACGTACCCTTCCCTACTCTAAAGGGATCAAGCACAGACCGTAGTTCATCCTCGAAGGGACAGAAACTTAAACCAAATCGTTTGCAAGGTGTGGCCTAGCAAAAGCGGTAATGGCCTCTGGTCCGTATAGGCCATTCCGCCAAGATGCATAATGATTATGCATCATCGGGTCCATTTGTGGCATAGCGATGCCAACGCATCAAATACCCTCTTTGAAAGGCTACGCAACTATAAATGAGACTTAGGCATCATTTATACCCTTAAAACTAAGCTATGAAGCTTACTTGGTACATAGTCAGCATATGCACCTTCAACCAACTACCCCTCCCTATATATGTCTTAATGGAATTTCTACAAGTATGAAAAGGGGAGCATATTGACATGCTTCACTATTCATGGCCGTTACCATGAATTTTCGAATGACCGGCAATGATTGCCGAGAGTTTCCGTTCTGTTGCACAATGATTACGCAACACTCGTTCCGTCTATTGCACAATGATTATGCGACATTCTCTTTGGCATATCGCACAATGATTATGCAATATTCTCTCGACATTTCCCCTCTCGGGTCCGATGCACAATAATTGTGCGATATTGGTTGTTGGCCAATAACTCTCATAATGCGCAATGATTACGCTGTAAGCTCAAGGCCACCTACCCAATCGGCCCAATGCATCATGATGATGCAATATTGTCCCTGGCCAAATGCCAAACATAATACGCCATTTTTGGCGTATTGACGCCTTAACCCAATCCACCTTTTTCACGCTGGAAGCTTTGGATGAAAGCTTCACCACAAGCAAATGGCGCATCTTTTAGCATGCGCCATGCTAAAACACGGGGTGTTACATTATCACACCCTTCAAAGAATTTCGTCCCCGAAATTCAAAACCAAAAGCTATTGTGGACAATCTCTTGAGTTGGATTTCCCGAAAAAGTCCTGCATAGGCTCGAAATTGCGGGTTTCTTCAAGTTGTCATGAACAACAATTTAGACCTTCTGAGCACATGTCCCATACCACCTGCCCAGGGATCCAAAAGTGCCCACAACAAAACCAAGAATCGCAATTGGCCAATGCCAAGAGGATATCTCGACCAGGTATCCTGAATGCGCATCCCATACTACGCACTCAGAAGTCCCTAAAGTTCACAAGGTTGGAAGATGTCATCGAAATGACAAAGCAAAACCTAACGCAACACTGTGAGGACCAATCTCTAATGCCAGTGCAGTTGGATGCAAGCCACCGTCCCTGACGGATTTACCGGGTTGCCACTCGTAAGTGGGATGCTAGCCGGGTTGCCACTCATTTATAGTTGCGTAGCCTTTCAAAGAGGGTATTTGATGCGTTGGCATCGCTATGCCACAGCGCGGACCCGATGATGCATAATCATTATGCATCTTGGCGGAATGGCCTATACGGACCGAGAGGCCATTACTGTTTTTGCTAGGCCACGACCTTGCAAACGATTTGGTTTAAGTTTGTCCCTTCCGAGGATGAACTACGGTCTGTGCTTGATCCCTTTAGAGTAGGGAAGGGTACGTGAGGCAGCCAATGAGTTGCAGCATTGCCGGTCCAAAGACACGTTGGCCCCTCATATCATCTAAGCTCGGTAGCTCGACGCGAGAGATGATTGTGGCGACTTGATGAGGCTTAGTTGCATGCCAGTAAGTGGATGCTCATACTTCCTATCAAGTTATAAATAGTTGGTAAGCAAGGTAACATAGGAAATGGCAAGGGCTTGGTGCGGTCCTACGCCAAAGTCCAAGGCTTATACACGGACAATGAAGGTTGCTCGGCTAGCTAGGAAATTCGGTGATGAATTCCTATGTAAAGGAAAAGCAGAGATGCATGAAAAATGCATTGACATTGGCCTTATGGCCGTAAACCCTTTTGGGAGGGGGACAAGGGTAAGTTGGAACGGTTGTGGAAGCTAAGTTAGCCGCATAATGCCCACGAGCATGCTTGCAAGGGCGAATGAACATGCATTTGCCTAGCTTTAAAGGCCCGGATCGTAGCTTCATCATGGCGCACCGGGGGAGTTACGGCCTGCGGGGCAACGCGCCAAAGGCGTAATTTTCCGGTCCGTCACAGAGGGTTCATTCGGGACTTTAAAGCTACGATCCGGGCCTTTAAAGCTAGGCAAATGCATGTTCATTCGCCCTTGCAAGCATGCTCGTGGAGCATTATGCGGCTAACTTAGCTTCCACACCGTTCCAACTTACCCTTGTCCCCCTCCCAAAAGGGTTTACGGCCATAAGGCCAATGTCAATGCATTTTTCATGCATCTCTGGCTTTTCCTTTACATAGGGAATTCATCACTGAATTTCCTAGCTAGCTGAGCAACCTTCATTGTCCAGGTATAAGCCTTGGACTTTGGCGTAGACCGCACCAAGCCCTTGCCATTTCCTATGTTACCTTGCTTACCAACTATTTATAACTTGATAGGAAGTATGAGCATCCACTTACTGGCATGCAACTAAGCCTCATCAAGTCTGGCCACAATCATCTCTCGCGTCGAGCTACCGAGCTTAGATGATATGAGGGGCCAACGTGCTGGACCGGCAATGCTGCAACTCATTGCGGCTGCCTACGTACCCTTCCCTACTCTAAAGGGATCAAGCACAGACCGTAGTTCATCCTCGAAGGGACAGAAACTTAAACCAAATCGTTTGCAAGGCTGTGGCCTAGCAAAAACGGTAATGGCCTGGTCCGTATAGGCCATTCCGCCAAGATGCATAATGATTATGCATCATCGGGTCCGCGCTGTGGCATAGCGATGCCAACGCATCAAATACCCTCTTTGAAAGGCTACGCAACTATAAATGAGACTTAGGCATCATTTATACCCTTCCGGCTAAGCTATGAAGCTTACTTGGTACATAGTCCGCATATGCACCTTCAACCAACTACCCCTCCCTATATATGTCTTAATGGAATTTCTACAAGTATGAAAAGGGGAGCATATTGACATGCTTCACTATTCATGGCCGTTGCCATGAATTTCTCGAATGACCGGCAATGATTGCCGAGTTTCCGCTTGTTGCACAATGATTACGCAACACTCGTTCCGTCTTGCACAATGATTATGCGACATTCTCTTTGGCATATCGCACAATGATTATGCAATATTCTCTCGACCAGACCCTCTCTCGGTCCGATGCACAATAATTGTGCGATATTGGTTGTTGGCCAATAACTCTCATAATGCGCAATGATTACGCTCTGTAAGCTCAAGGCCACCTACCCAATTGGCCTAATGCATCATGATGATGCAATATTGTCCCTTGGCCAAATGCCAAACATAATACGCCATTTTTGGCGCGGTATTGGCCTTTAACCCAATCCACCTTTGTCACGCTGCGGAAGCTTTGGATGAAGCTTCACCACAAGCAAATGGCGCATCTTTTAGCATGCGCCATGCTAAAAACACGGGGTGTTACACTTTCTCTTTCATATTCTTCCTGATCACGACTTCCCATAGCTACTATCTTTGGATGCCCATCATCTATTATCTTTTCTTGTTGCCCTTGCGAAGTGCTCGCTACTGTATTTATCAATTTGGGTAATAAGCTTGCATTCGCAGCATTTGGATTTGTATTCGCAACCGGGTATGATTCCATCTCATTTTGTCTTTCCTATAGAGCAATATATTCCTCCTAAGTTCATAACTCGGTCATTGTAATTGTATTCTTGACTCTAAAAATTTGAATATATAACAAATTGGTTGCGAACATAGCGTTTATAAATGATAGAATAAGATATCTTTCATCTACTCGTCCAGCCATTTCGCTACACATTGTCTTCTACCTCACGGTTAAGTTCCTCAAACTTTCACCAACTCTTTGTTTCAGCCCAAATACATCTTCAATTCCTGGTCGCGAGGAGTTATTACTTATATATGCCCCTAAGAATATAGCTTGTAGATGATTGAATGACGTGATTGTGTTTCTTGGTAAACCCTCAAACCATTTCAGCGCTTCTCCTGTTAAACTTGATGCAAAATATTTGCATAATATGGCATCATGATTTTCCCATTGCAGCATGCATCTCACATACGCTTTGATATGTTGTATTGCACAAGTTGTTCCATCAAAAATGCTGGTTAATGCGGGTAAATTGCACTTTGGGGGTATTCCTCCCAACTGCACCTCTAGTGTAAAGGGGGTTTTTAGCCTTCTTCGATTGCCTCATCCAATTGTCTTCTTCCTCCTCCTCTTCTATTGTTCAACATTCCTCTCATCTCTGCCAACTCTCTTAAGATTTGTTCATTTACATCGTGGTTCGAATTTATTGGTCTTTTTAGCTCTGCCTCTCTCCTTCTGCATTCATGTCTATCTTGATTTTCTTGTTAAGCATTTTCTTCTCTTCTTTCTCTGCGACTTTCTCCTCCATCTCGTTCATGTATTCGCATACCATTGTATCTATCATTTTCTCTTCTTGGTTGTCTATCAGCTCTCCTTTGTATTCTTTCATACTCTTCATTGATATTTCCATTGTTGCGATTTTGCTCGCGCCTTTTTCTCGATTGTCATGATTATTCTGCCGAATTGCTTCCTCCAATTCCCGTTCTTCCATTTCTACTCTTAATCTTTCCCTTTCGCAAGCTAGACGCGCTTGTTCAATATAATGCTTTTCGATGTCATCTTCAATCTCCTTTTGTTTCCTCCGTGTTTCTCTCCCATGCGTATTCTTCTTCCTTCTTCCCGATTTTCTTCACCAATTGGACTATTCTCACGCCTATTTCCTTGATTTTCATTATTTTGGTCATTCTCAGTAAAATCTCGGGACGTGGAATACACACCACTTCCCTTCTTTTCAAAGATCCTTCACCGAGATTTGGATCTTTTTATAGATTTTCTTCATTAACATTTTCTACAGGTAATATTCTCCTCATATCATCTCTAACCGATCCCGATCTTGATCTCGGTATTACTTCTCGACCTCTATTCTCGCAACCTCATATTTTCCATTCTTAACTCATGGTTTTGCCTTGTTAAATTTGCGCGTTCTTCCGCTTCTAATCGCCTTTCTTCATGTATTGTTTGTCTCAACGTTTCTAATGCTACGATTTCTTCATTTCTATGAGCTGTTTCTCCCATTTCTTCTCGATTTCTCTCCTCTTGTCCATTATTTATCAATTGTTGCACTTCTTCTCTTTCTTCCATAGAATCTGATCTCCATGTATGCACGCTCACCCTATCATAATCTATTACTCTATTCGGTGTTTGGTTGAATTGGTGGTTGAATTTGACCTTCTTCTCTATCTCTTGCGCTTATTCTTGATGGTTCACCTACTTCATTTCTCCTTTCTCCAGCTAATCTCCCGCTTCTCCTCACAATTGTTGGTTGTTCTGACGCATTCCTTCTTCTAGCCATTTCTCAATTTTAGTAAATTGTTGAAAATTATTCGAAATTTCTTTCTCGTTACTCCTGATTCTTTCAATTCACAAGGTTGATCTTCTACTCAGTCCCTGTTTCTAGCGCATATGTAGTTGCAGGAAATCCCACACTACACCCCTCACTAGAATTTACTCAACTAATCCATTTGAAGATGAATAACTATCTATTTTATTGATTATTTTCTTGAAATGTTTACAAAGGAAGATAGAACTGAGCCAAAGAAATTACAATCACACTAAATTTTCTCTCTCCTAATGACTTGCTTAACAATTCAAAAAGAACTCTCTCCCCCATCAGACTGACTCAACCCTTTATATAGGGTAGTACACAGTGGATGACAGCTAAGTTGTCTTTTATTTTCGGGAATGCCTTGCGAAATATCGCAAGTGTACATATACCAATTCTCGCGACACTCCTAAATCTCGCTGAGTCTTCACATTCTTTTTATGTAAAATTTGTCGTCATTCATTGCGTCATTTATTTTACTTCTCTGTGACTCCCTCGCGATATCGCTATTTACTAATCTCGCGAAGTATTGATGTCGCGATATTCTGATCCTACACTTCGTAGATATGACATCGACATAATCTTATGAATGATATTGTGATTATGTGTATGGGTAAAGGTGAAGATTTCAACCTAGGAAACAATGTTTACATTTGTTTAAAGGAAGTACATTCATGAACTTATTTTATGAATCGAAAGGGAAATCGCTAGGCTTATTGGTATTGTTATTCATTGCATATCTTTGGATTACCAATATGTGCGAGTTAGTAGAACCGGTCATAACTTGTTATGTATCTTGGTATAACTAATCATAATGCCTGACTTATGATTTGGTATGACTGGTTTTATTAATTAGTGTAACCGATCCTAAGTAATCACCTGAGATGGTATGATCGATATTTGTAATTGGTGTGACCGATCACAAAAGAATTGTTAATTGATCCTTGTAATTGGTGTAACTGGTCCTAGTAATTGGTATAACCGATCCTGGTAATTGGTGTAACCGATCACAAGCAATACCATGAGTATATGGTAACCGGTCCTGGTAATTGACATAACCGATCCTAGTAACTGACGTAACCGGTCCTGGTAACTTGTGTGTTCGATCACAAGTAATCCATATTAAGGTATAGCCGATCCCAGTGATTGGTAGAACCGATTGTTATTTGATATTTGATCAATCACATAGTTGTCTTGGAATACAGATGAACCAATTCTAAACTTGTTTGGAAGTGTGGTATAATCGATTCCAAGATTGTAAATATGAAAGAGGATTTAAAAAGTAAAGATGTCAACATACTTTGAACATGAACAGTAACTCTTATCTTTTATTATTCAAAGATATTCCTTAATTACTCAAGGAGATCCCGGTCCGAAATAAATTAAGAATCTTTTAATAAAGGTTGTTAGTTTTATATGCTTTAATTACCAACAATTAAATGCATATCTCTAGAAAATAAAATTAGTAATGTGCATTTACTAATTGGAGATTTTCTATTGAGAGATTTCGGAAAATATTGGACAGAGCATTTTCAGGAATTATGAAATCCGATTTTGGGCATTTATTGCATATCTTAAGAATAATTTGGTTTTGGAAATTCCTTGGTGTCTAAACATCCTTGGTCTATAAATACCTAAGTTTGCATTTCTAGCAATATATCCTAAGAGCCAGTCAAACTTCATCTTTTTGTTGTTTCTGGTGGAGCCGTCTATCCGTAGAGGAAAGTACCCTAATTAGGCGAAATCTCTTACGACCGCTCGTTTAAAGACTTATGTGGGATCAAGAAGCTCTACGAGTACCGTTGGTGGGAAACTAGATAATTGCAGTTTATTAGTTTTCGATTGATTCGATTGACTAACGGTTGTTGAAATTTGATTGCACCTAGTTTGTTTATTCTTGAGAATCTTCTCTTCTGATATAAGATTCACTCAAACTAGATCGAAGTGTCGATTTAGATCTTTAAAATCGTTTGTAGATCTAAAGACATCTTGTGATAATCCATTGTTAACAGACTATGTTCTGAGCGTGATTGATCACAAGAGATTCAAGTGGTGGTGTGCAGGTTTAATTGAAGATTAAAGAAGATTTTAAGACAAAGAAGATTTCTTATTGGTTTCTCATTGTGTAGCACAAACCTTGATCGGATGGGATCCAACTAGAATCGGATTTATTCAATTGGTTAGTTGCGTGAGATCGGCATCGCTTTATAGTTTCTTGTTGGATTCTACATTGATTGATTGCAAATCTATACTCTGCTACTTCGGCAGTTGTTGGATAGATTGATCTAACCATGCAAAGGAGTTTATTAGTTTAAACGGAAGAGCCTTTGCATAGGACTTGAGATATCTTTATCTGGAAAGAATCAATAGAGTTGTTACCAAACAGATTTGTTGTTCCTTTACTATTTGGAATATGATCCAAAGGAATTGTTCCAGCGCGTGCACTTATTGAACGCCGGAAGCGCATGGATACTGAAGAAACAAAGTGAACTAAGTTTAGTTGCTTGGTCTCAACTATACGAAGTTGGTTTAGATTTTGTATAGCGGCTTAATTCTGAGAGTATTCAAGACTTGGTCCTGGGGTTTTTCTGCATTTGCGGTTTCCTCGTTAACAAAATCTTGTTGTGTCTTTTACTTTTCTATTTCCGCAATTATAATTGTTTATTATAATTAAAAGTAAAATACACAAACATTAACTCCGTATTACTTGATAGTGATCCTATAGAGTTTGGTTAAGTCCGAACCTATTATCAAGTAATCACCACTTTGATTGTTGTATTGTCTCGATCTTGTATCCATAGACGATCACACAAAGTTTAAATACCGATTTGTAGTATTGTCTCGACTTTGTCCATAGACAATCACTTTCGGTAAGAGGGCTTATAGGTGAATATTTTAAAGATTGTGGTGTATTTGGGTACCCTCGTCTTTTCAGAGCACTCAAAAATATTTACAAACGAGGAAACCTTTGCAAAATAGGGAAGAAAAATAATATAATAAAATAATAAAAAGGCGCCTAAAGGGACCGGGCCCACTGGCCGGCCGGTCATGCCATCGTGGCCGGTCCCACGCCTCTTCCTTATATTTTACCTTATTTTATTATTTTTCCTAATCTCATAAAAACTCCTTCATTTAAGCAAACTCCCTCGTTTGAGCAAAACTCTCAGTTTCTCCATATTTCCTTCACACGATGAAAATTAATTAAAAAATAGGGAAAGGTGTCACGGGACCGGGCCTGCTAGCCGGCCGGCCATGCCCTAGCCGTGGTCGGTCCCACAACTTATGATCCTTTATTTTATTATTATTATTATTTTCTTCATCTCATGAAACTCGTCCGTTTGAGCAAAAACCCTGATTTTTTTCATATTTTCTCAAATATTGCTCAAATTGTCAAAAGCCAAAAAGTCAAATGGTCACGTGACCGAGTAGGCTACTCACGACAAATATAAAAATATTATTATTTTAATATTCTCAAAATATTGGTCGCGCGAGCAAAGTTCTACTTACTCATTCGAGCAAAATCAAGAGTTTCGGTCAAGATCAAACTCTTCTGAAAATCCAAAATATTGCTCAAACGCGCACCAGATAATACCAAAATTCTCAGGATTAAGACACGGACACTATGGTGACACAGGAATGTCACCTTGACTGATCAGGGTCAGCTCTTTTGCTTACAATGAGCCGGTCCCACACATCTTCATAATTTGACTTAATTTGTTCATATTGGGTTCAAACTCTTTCCAAAATAAATTGGAATTTCATTAAACGACCGTCAGTCGGTCCCACGACCACCAAGGGTCGGTTCTATACCCTCTTGGTCGGTCCCTCATCTCTCTATAATTAGGTTTTATTGTTTAATGCTTAGACGAGCACTATTTTAGTAAATGATTAACCCAGCATTTAATCATCCTTTCACCAACTAGTCTTCAAAGGACTTTGGTGCATGCTCATTCGAGCACCTGGGCGCTACATGGTCGGGCCATCATCTGATGTGTGTCGTAACCACAACAAATTAGTGAATATTATTCCACCTAATTAACAAGTAATATAGTGGTAGTTAAGTTCGTTCCCACGAGGAGCAAGAGGTTTTAGTTGTTTAATTGTCACAAAAAGGGGGGTTTTGGTTTTAAAAGCAAAAGAAAGTAAATAAAGCAATCAAAAGTTTAAGTTGAAATCAATAAGAGAAGTTAGATCAAGGAATCCTTCTTTGTTGCAAAATAATGATTCAAGTTATGTTCTTTTCCACTTTTTATTAGTCATTGATTATCACCAACCGTAGGATAGCAGGTTCGCTTAGCTAACCCCAAAATTCCTTGTTTCACTGAGTAACAGGTCCACTTAGTTATCAGATTCTATTCAAAAGAACCACCTTGAGGTTCGCTTACAAAATGTAATTCCCCGAACACATTAAGATTTATGAATTTAGGTTTAGTACTAGTAGTTAAACTCGGTTCGCTCGGTCCACTTTCTAGCGTTGTTTTCACACACAATTGCTCCACGGAATCCCTCCGCAAGGTCTCATGTTTTCTACTTATGTAAAGAGTCGAGAACGATTACGTATTCCCTAACTTCTACTAGATTTAGGTTGAGTTAACAAATCAATTCATCATGCACTCTAAATAATCTATCAAACAACCATGATTGTATAAACATTCCTATTAGTAAAAACAAACGATAATCATGTGAAAAACTGCAAGGTAGATTTTAAAACAAAAACTCAAATCATGTCAAGAACTAGGAATTCATCCTCAATCACTAAGAAAATTAGCTACTCATGCTAAAGAGTTCACACAAAGAATAAAGAAAAGAGAAGTGTTGTGTGTGTAGAGGTGTAGAAGTGTATATCTAAGTGTGTATAAAAAATATAGAGAACTTCTCTATTTATAGGCTTCAATGCTATCCAAATCTTCCAAGGAATAGAATCCCTTTCTCTTTATAGCTCAACTTCCAAGTCCAAGTCTTTCTCAAATCTTCCATCTCCTCTTTCCAAGTTCAAGCTCAATTCTTCATCCAATTCCAAATCTAAGTCTTCACATCCCATGAGAGAAACTCACACAAAAATCTGTTATTTTGGGTCGCTAGAAAGTCCTCGGGATCACCGGAAATCAGACCGAAAAGTCACTGCCGATCACCTGAGATGTTGTTGTCGTTGACGGAATATTCCGTCAGATCACCGTTAAACTTAACGGTCAAGATGGTCAAACCGTGAGTCAATGGTCAAGTGGAAGAGTCATTCAGCTTCAATTAGCTGTCTTCATTAGGGTTGAGTCGCCTGAGTTAGCTGACTCACCTAGGTTCCCGGTTTACCTAAATCGCTGAGTCGACTCGACATACCAGAATTTCAGCAGAGTTCCCCCTCTGTTTTTGGTTGATTCTCCGGCCTATTTTTGGTCTTATCCTGTTAAGAATCCTAACATACATCTAAGTACTGCAGCTTGAGCACCATTCATCACTTTGATTTCATTTATTCATTACTATATTTGCAGCAGAAGCATCAATTTCATCTCTATCGACCAACAACACCAACACTCCTTATAAACCATATAACCTATTCTTTGCAGCTTCTTGAATTCTGCAGCATCATCTCGTATTTGCAATCAAGCAACAACTCACCATGTTCTCGTTAGAAATCAAATCAACATCAATACTTTCAACACCAACCCATCTCGAATCTTTATCGAACCAAAGCAATAACAGATGCTTGTTCTTCCATTCATTCACTGCAACTCTCAATTTCATAGCCCAAATTCGATTCAACACTCAACAGCTTCAACTTCTTCTTAAATCAACTACCAAAATCACATCTGCCTGCAACGCACTTTAGAAATCAGCAGACCCATCTTGAATCTATGTCATATCCATCGTATTCTCGATCCGCTTCTTAATCAATAACCCAACCGAACTCTCAAATCAATCCAAGATTGAAAGCACACGATCCCCTTTCTCTCTTGTTCATAGTAATCCCAATATTCTTCGTCAGATTTGTATCTATTTTTTGATTCACCATCACCAACTCAATCATCCATTAATATCTTAAATCTCTTGGATCTCTCGATTTCACTCTCGGTTTCACATCAACAGCCGATATTTCTCTTTCAGGTGTAGATGACTAAGAGAAGATACTTCTCGGATTTAGGTTAAAAAAGTGGGTTAGATAATTACACCCCGGGGATAGGATCCACCCAAAGACTGGGTACCCTGAGTAACTTCTTGGGTGCTTTTACAGTTCTTTATAAACACAAAAATGGCTATCCCTTAGCCTTGGCCAAGCTCCCAATATCACCGGCTTATGAAATAATCTTTTCTCCCTTTTTAACTCGGTTTGGATAGTTTCTTCTTATTTTCTTCCGTATGACTCCAGAGTACCTAATAACGTAATTTACAAGAAAACTAGCAAAGAAAGCATAAAGTATATATAGTAAATACGGTGTATTCTACACCTATCAAATTCCCCCGCACTTAGACTTTGCTAGTCCTCGAGCAAACTAAACCAAATACATACAATTCTATTTCGTCGAGAAAACGGTTAAACTTAGCACGTATAACAAGCCTTTAAACCCCTAGGTGTCCCTAGTGGACGAGTTATAGTCTCGTGAGGGCTTACTAGAGATATACCCACAAAACCTACTCCAACTTCAAAGCGTTCCAGCATCCCAAGCATCCAAAGAGCTATGAGGTCATAGAGTTTCTGCATGCTAGTAATAAGAAGTTAGAAATACTAAAGAACATATTCTCATTCTTAAATGTTGAGTGAGAAATAACCACACCATAATGAGAGAACGCGTGTTTGAGAGCGATCAATAAGCATTTCGCCTCGACTTTTGCCTCACCAAAAAGGGTTTTATGAAAGTGCACTCAAAAGACATACTTTTATGGTTCTCACATGTGTGCAGGTAGGAATGCAGAGAGAAATCCTGCAACACGTTGAATGGTGGATTATGCCACCGGCATGATTAAATCCATTATTTAACACTCTAACAAGTAAGAAATCCGAACGTAGTTCCCTAACACTTCCAAGTTCAGTTATGTCGGTCAGAATTCTCTATGTAAACATACCTAGAAGTATGCTAGTAACTCTAAAATCTTTACAAGTTGGAGGTTTTATGCAATTTTTTTTTTTTTTTTTAATTATGCTTAACCACTCCCCCACACTTAAACCTTACATTGTCCTCAATGTAATTGAATCGTCCTAGTAAAGTCAATGTGGGAAATCCTAACATGATATGGAACAAAAAAAAAAAAAAATGAAAAACAAAAGGATAAGAAATACAAAACTAATGGGTTGCCTCACATGAAGCGCTTGTTTTAAAGTCGACGACCCGACTTAGCTCTTGCTTCGATTCATTCCCCATATACTAACAATCTGAAAATTTGGGGATCCACCCATAGTACCTGTTTTGCAAACAATAACTCCATACAAATGTTAGCACAAGAAAATAATAATAATGTTATCGCTCGATAGAAATTCCCCCACACTTATTCTTGTCCACACTCGGGAAGTGTATAAAGAACATAGAATTTGGGAACTTCCATGTATTCCTCTTGGCAAACCTGCATAGTGTTAGAATCAAGTGTTTCTAATGGTGGATATCGAGAAACAAAATCATTCAAAAATACTTTCGAAGCACATACATTCAAACCAATAAGAGGTAAAGGAGAAGAATCAATATGCAAAGGGTTAGACAAACCTTGCACAATCTCTTGTATTACGGAATCCTCTTCATCCTTAGAAAAGTCAAGTGAATTACTTACCTCTTGTATATCGTGGTCCTCTATCAAATCTTGCAACCATTCTTCGTTATTGTCTACCTTAACCAAAGTCTTAGCATCATTATTATCATTGGCAAGTTCAATTGGGTCTTCCACGAATTCAATCAATTTGGTTTCATTATCAAGCATCACCTCTTCAACATCCTCGTCATCGGAATCGGGCCATTCCTCTCTCATAAAATCTTCTTTGGTGTAAATTGTAAGATCTTCCTGTGATGGTGTTACACCCTTTACAACAATAGGTAAGTGATATCCAAACTCCTCCTTTTGAATAGGTGAAGGATCTTTATTATGATCCGGAGTTGGAATAACTTCCTCATTGTTGCAAGGAATTTCAAAAGGTTCAAAATCATCATCGTAACCCATAGAATAACGTCTATCACGCTCCTTTCTTAAATCTCTTTTAGATTCAAGAATTTCTTCATCGGAAGCTAGGTCGTCATCAATCAATTGATAGAACCTTCTTTCAAGTTCCCTTAAACTAGGTTTCCTTACACCAAGGAGATCACAAATAGGTTTAGATACATTATCACAAGCCTTGGTTGGTGTAGAATTAGAAGCATAACTATCCTCCCCTCCTAGTGATTGTTCACTTACATACCCTCATAAGATTGTTGATATGTATGAGAATATCCATTAAGTGTGTATCCTAAGGATGGTTGGAAGTTGCCATAATGTTGAGGTTGAAAACCGTATTGATTGTTGCGATATACTTGCTCTTGTCCACCATACATGGAAAACTATGACTTGAAATACAAATTCTAGAAAACAAAGTTAGAAACAAAGATAAAATCTATAAAAAAAAACACTAAAGCTGCTCCGCTGCTCCCGGCAGCGGCGCCAAAATTTGATGTGTGTCGTAACCACAACAAATTAGTGAATATTTTTCCATCTAATTAACAAGTAATATAGTGGTAGTTATGTTCGTTCCCACGAGGAGCAAGAGGTTTTAGTTGTTTAATTGTCACAAAAAAGGGGGGTTTTGGTTTTAAAAGCAAAAGAAAGTAAATAAAGCAATCAAAAGTTGAAGTTAAAATCAATAAGAGAAGTTAGATCAAGGAATCCTTCTTCGTTGCAAAACAATGATTCAAGTTATCTTCTTTTCCACTTTTTAGTAGTCACAGATTATCAACAACCGTAGGATAGCAGGTTCGCTTAGATAGCCCCAAAATTCCTTGTTTCACTGAGTAACAGGTCCGCTTAGTTATCAGATTCTATTCAAAAGAACCACCTTGAGGTTCGCTTACAAGATGTAATTCCCCGAACGCATTAAGATTTATGAATTTAGGTTTAGTACTAGTAGTTAAAATCGGTTCGCTCGGTCCACTTTCTAGCGTTGTTTTCACACACAATTGCTCCACGAAATCCCTCCGCAAGGTCTCGTGTTTTCTACTTATGTAAAGAGTCAAGAACGATTACGTATTCCCTAACTTCTACTAGCTTTAGGTTGAGTTAACAAATCAATTCAGCGTGCACTCTAAATAATCTATCAAACAACCATGATTGTATAAACATTCCTATTAGTAAAAACAAACGATAATCATGTGAAAAACTTCAAGGTGGATTTTAAAACAAAAACTCAAATCATGTCAAGAACTAGGAATTCATCCTCAATCAATAAGAAAATTAGCTACTCATGCTAAGGAGTTCACACAAAGAATAAAGAAAAGAGAAGTGTTGTGTGTGTAGAGGTGTAGAAGTGTATATCTAAGTGTGTATAAAAAAAAGTAGAGAACTTCTCTATTTATAGGCTTAAATGCTCTCCATCTTCCAAGGAATAGAATCCCTTTCTATTTATAGCTCAACTTCCAAGTCCAAGTCTTTCTCAAATCTCCTCTTTCCAAGTTCAAGCTCAATTCTTCATCCAATTCCAAATCTAAGTCTTCACATCCCATGAGAGAAACTCACACAAAAATCTGTTATTTTGGGTCGCCGGAAAGTCCTCGAGATCACCGAAAAGTCACCGCCGATCACCTGAGATGTTGTTGTCGTTGACGGAATATTCTGTTTGATCACCGTTAAACTTAACGGTCAAGATGGTCAAACCGTGAGTCAATGGTCAAGGGGAAAAGTCATTCAGCTTCAATTAGCTGTCTTGATCAGGGCTGAGTCGCCTGAGTTAGCTGACTCGCCTAGGTTCCCGGTTTACCTGAATCGCTGAGTCGACTCGGCATACCAGAATTTCAGCAGGGTTCCCCCTCTGTTTTTGGTTGATTCTCCGTCCAATTTCAGGCCTATTTTTGGTCTTCTCCTGTTAAGAATCCTAACATACATCTAAGTACTGCAGCTTGAGCACCATTCATCACTTTGATTTTATTTATTCGTTACTATAGCTGCAGCAGCAGCAGCATCAATTTCATCTCCATCGACCAACAACACCAACACTCCTTGTAAACCATATAACCGATTCTTTGCAGCTTCTTGAATTCTCGCAAAGATCATCTCGTATTTGCAATCAAGAACAACTCGACCATGTTCTCATTAGAAATCAAATCAACAGCAACTCTTTCATACCCTGTCAGCATCCGCACCACCACCTTCAGAAACTCCTAATCATCCATGGAAATAACATTTTCCATACCCTGCATTACAACTCCACCAACCCATCTGAATCTTTATCGAACCAGCAATAGCATATGCTTGTTCTTCCATTCATTCACAGCAACTCTCAATTTCATAGCCCAAATTCGATTCAACACTCAGCAGCTTCAACTTCTTCTTAAATAAACTACCAAAATCACATCTGCCTGCAACCAACTTTAGAAATCAACAGACCCATCTTGAATCTGTGTCATATCCATGGTATTCTCGATCTGCTTCTCAATCAATAACCCAACCGAACTCTCAAATCAATCCCAGATTCAAAGCACACGATCCCCTTTCTCTCTTGTTCATAGTAATCCCAATATTCTTCGTCAGCGGATGTATCTCTTTTTTGATTCACCATCACCAACTCAATCATCCATTAATATCTTAAATATCTTGGATCTCTCGATTTCACTCTCGGTTTCACATCATTGACGATATTTCTCTTTCAGGTGTAAATGACTAAGAGAAGATACTTCTCGGATTTAGGTTAAAGAAGCTGGGTTAGATAATTACACCCCAGGGATAGGATCCACCCCAAGACTGGGTGCCATAAGTAACTTCTTGGGTGCTTTTAACAGTTCTTTATAAACACAAAAATGGCTATCCCTTAACCTTGGCCAAGCTCCCAATATCACTGGATTATGAAATAACCTTTTCGCCCTTTTTAACTTGGTTTGGATAGTTTCTTCTTCTTTTCTTCTGTATGACTCCAGACTCAAAAACACGCGTAAAATGCATAATTTACAAGAAAAATAGCAAAGAAAGCATAAAGTATAGATAGTAAATACGGTGTATTCTACACCTATCATCATCCCATGTAGTCGGTCCCTCTCTCACTCAGTGATTGATTTTCAGTTTACCATCAATTGATCAACAATCAATCAAAATTAGGGTTTCGAACCAAATGCTCTGCAAAGCATAATTTTGAACAGGTTCAAACACCAATATTTTTATGTTGATCCAGCAATCAACATTCTAATTAATTATATTTGGTCCAGCTACCAATATTTTAAATTAATATTTTATTTGGTCGCACTACCAATAATTCATGAAACGAGCAATATTTGCTCAGACTAGGAATATTGGTTCAACTATCAATATTTAGTTATTCACGTGAGCAATACTTGCTTACACGAGCAATATTTTCTCAAATTAACAATATTGGTTCAACTATCAATATTCAGTAATTCATCAAATGAGCAATATTCGCTCTGACGAGCTATTTTGCTCAGATTATCAATATTTATCATGTTGATTCAACTATCAACATTAATTCGAGAACTATACATCTGTCCCAGCAGACATGCTCAATCCATGAGTCATAGAGCATTCGTCCATCATGCTCGAGTCAACAATACTAAGACTCATCGTCTAGTCAAGTCAACAATTGACCGAATACACATCTGCCTTGCAGACTCCACATTCATGAGACATCAATCACTTCACATGGGGGGATATTAACTAAGGTTTTGTTTTGGAGGCCTACGACACGTGGGTTCACCCACGATGAGAATGTGATTAAGTCGTGCAAGCGGTTAGAGGAGTTAGCAAAGTAGTGGGTAGACAATTAACCAAGTCTCCGCACGATGAGTAACTGGTTTTAACACGATTTTCCACTTTCCTACTCTTTCACTCTAGCAACCTTCACACTTACTGGGATCATTGTGTCTACTATTCTTACAATAAATAAGTCTTTGAATCCATGATTGAAACGACAAGAACGCTCGTCTAAAGAAAGAATTCTCATCTGTACAAGAATTCTTGTCTAAGCAATCACTCTCAATAGAGCAAATTCAATCAATAGTAACTTATCTTATTTCTTCACACAGAATACACAACACATCCACAATCCTTGATCATCATTGATCTCACACACTTCTCAGCTTCCCTCCTACAGATCGACCCATCCTCTCTTGTGACCGAATTGACTCTAGAATGGCCATTGTCTTGGTTTAGGCCGGAGTCCTACAGATTGATCTCTCGAACTCAAAGCACTCTCGTGCAGTGCATCTGTTTGCAACAGGTTAAAGCAATTGGCTTGGTCAAGGACTCTCTTACGCACGGTCGTCTCTTTACTTTCCTATAAAACCAGCAAATCATTTTCTCCCATCAACACCGGTCACAAGCTACATTGGGAAGTTAGTTGTAATCGGTCACAAGCTACTTTTGGAAGCAAGGTGTAACCGATCACAAGCTAATTTGGGAAGTTATTTGTAATCGGTCACAAGCTACTTTGGAAACCAAGGTGTAACCGATCACAAGCTAATTTGAGAAGTAAGGTGTAACCGATCACAAGCTACTTTTGGGAACGAAGTTGGTATTATATTTTGTATAGCGGCTTAATTCTGAGAGTATTTAAAACTGGACTAGGTACCGGGGTTTTTCTGCATTTGCGGTTTCCTCATTAACAAAATCTTGTTGTGTCATTTACTTTATTTTACGCAATTATAATTTATTTATTATAATTTAAAGTAAATACACTTGTACGTTAATTCCTTGCCACTTGATATTGATCATATAGTGTGTCGGTTTTATACCGTACCTATTATCAAGTGAACATTTTTTTGTTGCGTTGTCTCGATCTCGTATCCATAGTCGATCACATAAAGTGTATACTATAATTGTTATATTGTCTCGACTATGTTTATAGACGATCACACTTGGTATCGGACTTATAGGTTGATGTTCAAAAGATTGTGGTGTATTTGGGTACCCTTATCTTTTCGGATTTTCTTTCCCATTAACAGTTGAAGAGAAGCTGAATTATGGATTCATATTCATGTTGCACGAGAGCATATGTGCTCAATATTATTATTGAACCTCAATATATTTCGTTTTACTTCGAGCCTATTATGCAAATGTTTCCAACTAAAAAGCAATATCTTAGGAGTGATATTTATGAATGACCAGAATTTTTCCGGGGAAATTCATTACTTGCGGAAAAAAATGGGATACAATCTACAAAAATCTTATAATAGGATTTCAAAGATGTATGTACGGAGATCGGTTTGAGTCCAAATCAACTTATCCTTGGTTTTTTCATTGTTGATGTATATATGTTTGACTATCTCACTCACATTTGTAGGAAAAATACTATTAAGTTGTTGGATATCCTATTCAATGAGTTCCCGGAATAAATAAATCTAAAACAACTTCAATATTTTTAGGGACATTTTCTGGCTTATGCATAACGTGCTTCAAAATATTAGGAATCCATAGCTCTTCATGAATTTTGAGAGTTGAAGTTTTAGAAACATGCCAGAAAACCTATAGAAGAATAATTCTTAATAGACTTTGTTGTCCAGAAAGATTCACCCTTTAGATATTTAGCATCTAAGATTTGAGCCCACATTGCATTTTTATTTTCTAGGAATCTACATGCTAATTTACAGATCAACGCTTATTCACCATCCAATATTTCTTATTCTCAGACCACATTGTTCTTTTTGCATCAAAAGCTTATTCCATCCAATAAAGTGAGATTTTCATGTATCTGTTGGACCCCACAAGAAGCTTGAAGAATACGGGGATTGTAGACAAAACAGTTTTTGAAAGAACAATTCTTCATGCCGGATTTAAAAAGCGTTGCCTCCATGATAACTTGCAATTGAACTTCTCAAGATAATTGAAACTTGAGTAACTATAATCAGACTTAATGGATAAATTCCAAAGTATTTATCCTCTTCTTTCATCTCTTTGACACCAAGATCTTGGATTATAATTTGTTTCCTCCAAACAAAATTACCTTTACTAAAATGGATAGAAGACTTGTTATAATTAATCATCTGGCCAGATAAGTCAGCATAAACAAGTAGAATCTCCCTAAGACGTTGCACATTTATCCTATTGTTGATGGTGGATTTTCGTTTAAGGTTAAATTTGTAAAAAACCTGAAAAATCATGCGCTGACATCTTGTAAAAGATAAAGCCGTTTATAAGTGACGGATACTCCTCACTTAATTCAACAAGAATGGAGCATGTAGCAACAATCCCATTCTGTGAAATACATGAAATTCCTCCAGGCTGGAGCATGCAGCAACAATCCCTTCCTGTGAATTTCATATCAGCCTTGTATTTCCTGTACTCATTATCAGTGTGGCATGACGGACCGAGTGTTACTCTTCGAGTAACACGAACCTCCAAGCACTATAATGAATCCATGTACGAAATACCCGTACAGCCGATTCTCGGTGTGTTATACTAGCCCGAGCCCTCTCGGTGTGTTATACTAGCCCGATTGAGCCCCTCTCGGTGTGTTATACTAGCCCGATTGAGCATCCAGGACTTGATCGTATCGGTCTCGGATATGATTCGATCGCAGATCATCCAACTCCACAAGCATGATTGGATGACCACAGATCAATTCCATCACCCCCAAGCGGTATGGAATACACACGGCCTTAGCTTGCCGGATATGATCGATCGCGAGTCATCCAACTCCGCAAGCATGATTGGATGACCACAGATCAATTCCATCACCCCCAGCGGTATGGAATACACACGGCCTTAGCTTGCTTAGGATATGATCTAATCGCGATCATCCAACTCCACAAGCATGATTGGACGACCCGAGATCAATTCCATCACCCCCAAGCGGTATGGAATACACACGGCCGACCCGCATGGTCGACCATTGGCCTTTGCTTGCCAAGAAACCGTCCATACCAAGCATTATGGGCGGAAAACCTAAATTAGGGTTTGCGGCATATTACATGTGCCGCAAAAGCTGTCTCAACCATCCATCTTCGCGGTATAGATGGAGGGTGTAGATATAGACTCAAAGGCCCGGAGCATGTCGACACAATCACCATGTGACCGCCTACACACTTGACCAATCGGTCAAAACCAACCATGGTTGGTTACAACACAATCGTCCACCTGAAATGGCATGGTCGCGCGGCTTTGAAAGCCAAAAAATAGGGTTCGAGCCATCACGCGCGTCCATCTTCTCGGCACGAATGGAGGGTCACGGATCAAATCGAGCAGGTCCCGGTCATACCAGCATGACCACCGTGGGCCCATCTACCTCTCCATGCGGTCGGCCAAGGCATATCATGCCTGTCCAATCCAAAACGCCCGCTCAAACATGCGTGGCTACACTTCCCAAATTGCAAATCGATCTCGACCACTCAACTTCACTGGGACGAATTGGGTGGCTTAGATCACGTTTCATGAAACGGTAAGACATAGGCGTGAACATCACCACCGTCTACACGCCAAACCAACCGGCCAAGACCGACCAAGCTAGGTCGTCTTGGAAAACGCGCGGAAGAGAGTATAGCGCGCGGCTTCTTGCGGCATCAAACTCCTATCGCAAATCGATCTCGACCACTCAACTTTACCGGTCAAATTGAGTGGCTTAGATCGCGCCTTCTTGGTAAAGTGAAGTATGGACGTGCACACCGGCGTGTTGTCTACACACATGCCCGGTCGGTCCTCTTCAAAACCCTTCCCATGCTTGGTTTCGACCAAATCAAGAGTGATGCTTGCGCACCTCTTTTAAAACCCTAATTTCATCAACGGCCGCAGATGAGTGTCTCAAACATCATCTCATCCGTCCGACCTCACCAGACTTGGTTATACAACCCCGGTCGGGAGTTATTTGGTTAGTGAGGAGTCGTTACCCATCACTTTACCACACCGTAATGCGTGCACATAAAATACACACGATACTTCACAAGTATCGACTTTACAATAACGCAGTTATTCAATTCAAAGATTACATGCTATATTTCGTGGATCCACGATCCACATTCCAGACATCAATCATGTCACAAACCGGGGATACATCTTGGGGGTATTGGTCAGCGGTTTTACGGCGTGCGGCGTGCAACGCGCCATCACAAGAACGTGTTAGGAAGTCATGGACGGTTAGAGATGAACAGGGAAAAGTGGGCAAGACTGGTCGTGTGTTACCGACACATAACTCCACTACTCCATCATTCCACTACCTCCACTTCCCACGAGAAACGTGAATGAGGCTCAATGACTTGTATAAATAGGTTCTCCGCCCTATTTCCAACAACGAACAAAGGGAATAACGGAGAACAATACAAGTTCAGACGAGACAGAAAATCAACATCCAGAGCCTCCTTACATTAACCGTAAGCCTGCTCAGTTTTCTGTCACAAGTCATAAGCAAGCCAACACTTTCACAATCTCAACATCTTCTTCGCTTCCCTCCCTAAGATCAACCCCATCTCCTTCACTTTGTGACCGAAACAAGTCTGGAACGGCCATTTCTTGGTTTAGGCCGGACTTGCACAGATTGATCTCTCGAATCTACAAGCACTCACCGCGCAGTGCATTTGTTGAAGGTTTAGATTCATTCCTCATCCACACCCCAAATTACCAAATTCTGCAGGAGTAGTTTTCACCCATCAACAATTGGCGACCACAGTGGGAGATTGATCTCTCGGTTACAAAAAATCGAATTCTCAATTCTTCGGTTTTCGGTTTTCGTCTCACGATGTATCCTCACACGGAGTCCGCAAGTGGTTCAGATATCATGGGAAGCATAGATGGAATGTTGGAGGATGTCTTGGCAAATCAAGCTGGTATCACCAGAAGGCAGAGCGAGACATTTCGCCTTTTGAATGATATGGCAGCACAATTACAAGGAGGGTCGACGGGCATCAACTCAGACAGTGCAAGAAACGGCGAACCCTTATCCAGGAGTCACACCTTTACCAGTGGAGATGCAAAAAGAGCGCGCAAACACAGGGGACTCAGGAGAGATGAACAACATGGTCCAGCTGACAACGAAGACTCGAGGCAACTCCATGAGAGGAAAAGACTTGTCCGGGTACCACAACGTCTAAGGATAAAGAAATGGAGCCTGCAGCTTACGGATCCCTGCTGGAAGATTATATCTCAAGACCCTTGTTGAAGCTGTGAAGAAATGCTTGAGGAAGGAGAGAACGATCAAGGAACACGTGAGTACAGAGGATGGGAATGTTCAAATTCGATCACTCAGCAGTGATATTACAACACCTCCTATCACCAGAGCCAGAGCAGCTGCAAATCCCCGGCATCTCATCAAGTGTAACACCTCCGGTAGTCACCGAGCAACAACTTCCACTCCTTCATCGGGACGAGAGCCGGAGGGGGACTTGATGGAAAAGGCAGAAGTTCTTGTCAAGACTCAAACGGATATGGCCGCAACTCAAAAAGAGGTACTCACTTTCCTAAAAACTTTAATCCGATCGATTTCCACAAGAGCTGCGGCGTCCACTCGGAGCCAACAAGGAACGCATGCAACGCACCCAGGAGAAGGTACTTCACGGCGCAGACCTCTATGTACCTGATCAAAGAAGCGACACCAGATATGAGCGGTCTTGTCATGGAGACTCCTACACCGGGGACTGATCCTCACAACGATCCTCCTCAAGTCAATAGTTCCACTATGAACCAGAGGCCGGTGGATCGGGAAGCATTTTCTCTAGTGGAAAGTTTATGCGAACTTTCACACCTCTCGAAGAATCAGCGCACGGAGACATTTTGCTGCAATCAACCAGAGGAAGGTCACAACCGTGCCCTACATATCACCGCACGCATCAAGGATTCAGAGTTCAAGACGGCCCTTATCTACACAGAAGCGTCTTCGAATGTGATCAAGACTCTCAAGACATCCAAGTTTCTCCCAGGCAAGGTCGTACGGAAGCCTACCACAATGACAGACTTCGAGGGAAACCAAACCAGCACATACTCCGCGGAAAGAATCAGACAAGTTCGTTGCATCCCACTCCCCACGTGGGCGTCAATTCAGGAAGAAGACCGGCTTGCATCATTGAGGCTAGTACCCACGATGCATTTGCCGACGAAGCATTCTTCTCTCCATCTGTGAAACCACGACCCACGTTCACACAAGAGAGGGAACGAACTTTTATGGTGAGTCGTGACCGAGAAAGGGAAAAACGTATACCGACACTTGCCATTATCAATTAGCGGGAAAGACCGACACCTGGTCTCTCCACCCAACGGAATGCTACAACAGCAATGAACCACAAGAGCAACTGCTAGATGCTCCACAACTGCTGCAAGAGGGAACCAACTCCACAACTGATGAGCTCGACGACAAGGAATCTCCTAGGCCTATCTCCATCAGCTCGACCCTGTGTAATCATTCATACAATCTCCGATCCGAGCCGGTCAGACAATCTCCGAGGTAATTCGGCGTGAGACCGGATGCAACCGGCGAACATGGCATGTTCTCCTCCATGGATGGATGTAGCGGCTACAACCAGATAAGGATGTACGAGCATGATGCAAGTAAGATATCATTTCGAACTCCTCTCGGAAATTTTTATTATACCATCTTGCCATTTGGTTTAAAAAATGCTGGTGCAACGTATCAACGCTCTATCACGTCAATCTTCCACTCGGAGCCGATACCTCAGGAGAGCGACCTCAAGAAGATAACGATGTCCAACCGTCATATCGAGAGAGATCCGGGCGAGTTACTCCATCAGACAGTGGTCGAACAAGATAGGGTGAGTCACTTTATCAGGACAACGGTACATGTCTATCACGCTATATTGGAGAATCCGCGCTTTTGGTCATCCTCCCGGAGGTGTTGAACGCTCATCTACAACAACATATGCCCCGATAGAAAGAACCGGGCCTGCTTAGGAAGAGCCTCATAATGTTTGTAGGGGCATATATCTCACCAACAAAGCGGTACAACATTCGGCCTTCTCAGTAGCGGTTCCTTGAAGCAGCAAGAGGAAAACCACCAAGATACAACATCATGCGCGTCCATCAACTCCAACTCCCGGTACCACGTGCACGAATCCCACAATGATGAAACAACGTCCAAGGTATTCCATACACGGCTCGACAACAACCACTACGGACAAACCATGTAAACCACGCTTGGGGATCGAGGCTCAAGCATGAAGTTCCTTCACCGTCGATCAAGGACTTCTTCAACATGAGAAAGATGGTCGGTCAAGAATCATGGATTCGCAAGGGTAATCGGCGAAGAGGAAGCCACTTCAACGCTCCCTCCAGCGAAGCCGCTTCAATGGTCTATTCAAGAGCCGCCGCAACGCTCTCTCCGAGACCCACGTTCGCTCAGAATCCTTCTTCAACACTCTCTCCAGGACCCACCTCAACGGCCGCATCGAAACCACTTTAACATCCTCTCGAGACGTTTCAACACTCAAGGTGCATCAATAATCTGCGCTCCGGTCAAGTTATCTTTGATGTACTCATTGCTCAACATACGTCTCATCCATCCTTCATGAGGACCCAGCGGAGCATGAAAAACCCTGAAGTCGATAGGAGGAAGGTTATCCTGTGGAACAGATGTTTTCATATAGTTGAAAGGGCGCGGTGAACAATTCATCATCGATGTTCGGCATATCTTTGAAGCTGTCAACACTTCCCGACTTGGCACCGCATTATCTCCAGAAGACATCTCAACAAAGGATTCTTTCTACCGCAATGAAATAAAAGACAAGAGTTAGAACTTGTATGAAAGCATATGAGAAGTGTCGCCACACACGTGCAAGACACAACTCACACAATGGCCAGTCCAAACATCATTCAAGTCTCGTACGGTACAAGCCTCAAGTCTGGTATTGCTCAAGTCAAAGGCTGGCATTGCTCAAGTCGCAAAGGCTGGTGTTAATCACGACATAAGGCTGGTATAATAGGCGCTGGCAGGCGGTTTTAGTCGAAGCACATGGCCGACGTTTGAAGCATGTACACAGTAGACCCACTTTCAACCGAAGGCAGACACAACAAGCCCACGTTCGATCAAGCAGCGCGAGTAACCCCACGAACGAAGCGGGCGCAACGGTCGGTCGATTAGGCACATCCCCACGATTGAACGAAGCGGCGCAATATCCCCTCGACCAAAGTTAGTCATAGCAAGGTCGATCGAAGCTGTGCAAGACCGACATCATGCTAGGGGAACACTTTTCGGACGTCTCTTGAACGTGACATGCTCGGAGGACAGGACGACCCGTCTCTCCTGGTAACATCTAACTTTGTCTCATAAGTTTTATCTTTAACTGTCACCATCTCATGCCTACCACACAATAGTGTAACCATTATGTGCTAGGCAGGGGACTTAATGTTGATGGTGGATTTTCGTTTAAGGTTAAATTTGTAAAAAACCTGAAAAATCATGCGCTGACATCTTGTAAAAGATAAAGCCGTTTATAAGTGACGGATACTCCTCACTTAATTCAACAAGAATGGAGCATGTAGCAACAATCCCATTCTGTGAAATACATGAAATTCCTCCATTTTGGAGCATGCAAAGCAACAATCCCTTCCGTGAATTTCATATCAGCCTTGTATTTCTGTACTCATTATCGTGTGGCATGACGGTCGAGTGTTACTCTTACAGAGTAACACGAACCTCCAAGCACTATAATGAATCCATGTACGAAATACCCGTACGGCCGATTCTCGGTGTGTTATACTAGCCCGAGCCCTCTCGGTGTGTTATACTAGCCCGATTGAGCCCCTCTCGGTGTGTTATACTAGCCCGATTGAGCATCCAGGACTTGACCGTATCAGTCTCGGATATGATCCGATCGCGATCATCCAACTCCACAAGCATGATTGGATGACCACGAGATCAATTCCATCACCCCCAAGCGGTATGGAATACACACGGCCTTAGCTTGCGGATATGATTCGATCATTAGGTCATCCAACTCCGCAAGCATGATTGGATGACCTGAGATCAATTCCATCACCCCAAGCGGTATGGAATACACACGGCCTTAGCTTGCGGATATGATCTAATCGCAGTCATCCAACTCCACAAGCATGATTGGGACGACCCGATCAATTCCATCACCCCAAGCAGGTATGGAATACACACCGCCGACCCGCATGGTCGACCATTGGCCTTTGCTTGCCAAGAAACCGTCCATACCAAGCATTATGGGCGGAAAACCCTAAATTAGGGTTTGCGGCATATTACATGTGCCGCAAAATCTGGTCTCAACCATCCATCTTCGCGGTATAGATGGAGGGTGTAGATATAGACTCAAAGGCCCTGAGCATGTCGACACAATCACCATGTGACCGCCTACACACTTGACCAATCGGTCAAAACCAACCATGGTTGGTTACAACACATCGTCCACCCGAAATGGCATGGTCGCGCGGCTTTGAAAGCCAAAAAATAGGGTTCGAGCCATCACGCGCGTCCATCTTCTCCGCACGAATGGAGGGTCACGAGATCAAATCGAGCAGTCCCGGTCATACCAACATGACCACCGTGGGCCCATCTACCTCTCCATGCGGTCGGCCAAGGCATATCATGCCTGGCCAATCCAAAACGCCCGCTCAAACATGCGTGGCTACACTTCCCAAATTGCAAATCGATCTCGACCACTCAACTTCACCGGACGGGTGGGTGGCTTAGATCACGTTTCATGAAACGGTAAGACATAGGCGTGAACATCAGCCTACCGTCTACACGCCAAACTGTCCGGCCAAGACCGACCAAGCTAGGTCGTCTTGGAAAACGCCGGAAGAGAGTATAGCGCGCGGCTTCTTGCGGCATCAAACTCCTATCGCAAATCGATCTCGACCACTCAACTTTACCGGTCAAATTGAGTGGCTTAGATCGCGCCTTCTTGGTAAAGTGAAGTATGGACGTGCACACCGGCGTGTTGTCTACACACATGCCCTCGGTCCTCTTCAAAACCCTTCCCATGCTTGGTTTCGACCAAAGCGAAGAGTGATGCTTGCGCACCTCTTTTAAAACCCTAATTTCATCAACGGTCGCGGATGAGTGTCTCAAACATCATCTCATCCGTCCGACCTCACCAAACTTGGTTATACAACCACGGTCGGGAGTTATTTGGTTAGTGAGGAGTCGTTACCCATCACTTTACCACACCGTAATGCGCACTCGCATAAAATACACACGATACTTCACAAGTATCGACTTTACGAATAACGCAGTTATTCAATTCAAAGATTACATGCTATATTTCGTGGATCCACGATCCACATTCCAGGACATCAATCATGTCACAAACCGGGGATACATACTTGGGGTATTGGTGGCGGTTTACAAGGCGTGCAGCCGTGCAACGCGCCATCACAAGAACGTGTTAGGAAGTCATGGACGGTTAGAGATGAACAGGAAAAGTGGGCAAGACTGGTCGTGTGTTACCGACACATAACTCCACTACTCCATCATTCCACTACCTCCACTTCCCACGAGAAACGTGAATGAGGCTCAATGACTTGTATAAATAGGTTCTCCGCCCTATTTCCAACAACGAACAAAGGGAATAACGGAGAACAATACAAGTTCGGGACGAGACAGAAAATCAACATCCGAGCCTCCTTACATTAACCGTAAGCTCGCTCGGTTTGTCACAAGTCATAAGCAAGCCAACACTTTCACAATCTCAACATCTTCTTCGCTTCCCTCCCTAAGATCAACCCCATCTCCTTCACTTTGTGACCGAAACAAGTCCGGAACGGCCATTTCTTGGTTTAGGCCGGACTTGCAATTGATTGATCTCTCGAATCTACAAGCACTCACCGCGCAGTGCATTTGTTGAAGGTTTAGATTCATTCCTCATCCACACCCCAAATTACCAAATTCTGCAGGAGTAGTTTTCACCCATCAACACCTATATTTCTCACCAAAGAAAAGCAAATCATCTACAAACATTAGATAGATAATTATAGGAGCCCATTTTATTCAATTTATATCCTCGGTTGAGACTCTGATCTTCATATTGTTGCGTTAAGATGGATAATCCTTGAGAAAAAATAATGAATATAGTTGGAGAAAGAGGTAGCCCTATAGGATACCTCTTTCACTTCTAAAAAATCTTGAGGTCCTCCATTCAGATTGATATAGAAAGTAGCAATGGTAACACATTCCATAATCATCGAGTGAGAGACACATGTAGCATCCATTAGCCTTAACATATCTCTTAGGAAATTCCAATTAACCCGATCGTCATATCCACCTTTATATCAAAATGACCATTAAAAGCGGTGGAGTTATTCATTGTACGATTTAATTCCTTAAAAATCATTGTATTATCCATAATCTATCGACCAGGGACAAAGATGTTTTGCAACCAAGAGATAAATATTTCTAAGAAAGGCTTATTAGATAGTAGTTTTGCAACAACTTTATAGAGAAGACCACTGTATGTATATATTGAAAAGATGAGGGTACCCAAATACACCACAATCTTTTTGTTTCAACCTATAAGTCCTCTACCGAATGTGATCGTCTATGGACAAAGTCGAGACAATATGACGATTCGGTTCACACTTTGTGTGATTGTCCATGGACACGAGATTGAGACAATACTACAACAAAGTGTGTTACTTAATAATAGGTTCGATAATAACCAAACTCTATAGGATCACTATCAAGTATTACAGAGTTAACGTATATGTATATTTTAATTTATTATAATAAACAATTATAATGCGGAAATCAAAGTAAAAGACACAAAGAAGATTTTGTTAATGGGAAACCGCAAATGCAGAAAAACCCCGGGACCTAGCCCAGTTTTGAATACTTTCAGAATTAAGTCGTTATACAAAATCTAATACCAACTTCGTATAGTTAAGACCAAGCATACTACCCCTAGCTACTTAGTTCCCTCGGTATCCATGCGCCTTCGACTTCTAGAGTCACGCACGTGAATAACAAGTCCTTTGGATCGTATACCAAACAACAAAGGAAGAATTTGTTTGGTAACCACTCTAATCAATCTTGCTAAAAGATTTAGATGAGTCGTTGACAAAGGCTCTTATGTTTAATCTGATAAACTCCTTTGTCTGGTTAGATCAATCCAACTTTAACTACCGAAATAGTCAAGTATAGATTTGACTCAATCAATATAAATCTCAAAGAAAAATATAGAGAATGCCGATCTCACACAACTAATCAATCAGATATATCAAAGATAAACCGATTCTTGTTAAATCCCGACCGATCAAGGTTTGTGCACACAATTCACAAGATACGAAAACTAATAAGAAATCTTCTTCGTCTTCAAATCTACTTTTATCTTCAATACCGCACAACACCACTTGGATCTCTTGTGATCAATCATGCACGTAACGAAGTCGTTAACAATGGATTATCACAAGTTGTCTTTACATCTTACAAGAGTTCTAAAGATCCCGTCGATACACTTGATCTAATTTGAGTGAATCTTATATCAAGAGAAGATTCTCAAGCATAAACAAACTAGGTGCAATCAAATTTCCAATAACCGGTAGTCAATCAAATCAATCGAAAACTAATAAAACTGTAATTATCTATTTTCCCACCAACGGTACTCGTAAAGCTTCTTGATCCCACAAAAGTCTTTAAACGAGCGGTCCTAAGAGATTTCACCTAATTAGGTAAGTTTCCTCTCCGAATAGACGTCTCCACTAGAAACAACAAGAAATGAAGTTTTCCTGGCTCTTAGGATAGTTTGCTAGAAATGCAAACTTAGGTATTCATAGACCAAGGATGTTTGGACACCAAGGAATTTCCAAAACCGAAAATATTCTCAAGATATGCAAAGAATGGCATAATTCAGTTTTCCTAATTCTAATAAATACTTGTCCAATATTTCCGAAACCTCTCAATAGAAAATCTCCAATTAGTAAATGCACATTATTAATTTTTATTCTCTAGAGCTATACATTAATTGTTTGGTAATTAATGCATATAAAACCAAAAATCTTAATTAAAAGATTCTTAATTTATTTCGATCTGAGGATCACCTTGAGTACCAAGGAATATCTTTGAACAACAAATGATAAGAGTTTTGCTCATATTCAAAGTATGTTGACATCTTTTCACTGCAAATCCTTATTTCATATTTACATGGATTTGCATTCTTGGAATCGGTTATACCACACTTCCAAACAAGTTTAGAATTGGTTTGCCTATATTCCAAGACTACTATGTGATTGATCATACCAAATCACATACGTGGGTTCAATCTAGTTATACCAATCACTAGGATCAGTTATACCTAAATATGGAATTTCTTGTAATCGGTCACACTAGTCACTAGTATCGGTTACACCAGTTACAAGGATCGGTTCCATCTACGCATGGTATTACTTGTGATCGGTCATACCAGTTACCAGGACCGATTACACCAATTACAAGGATCGGTCATACAACACTCATGATCGGTCACATCAATTACTAGGATCGGTCACACCAATTACAAGGATCGATCATACCATCACATGGTGATTACTTAGGATCAGTTACACCAATTATCAAGACCGGTCATACCAAATCATAAGTCTAGGTATTGTGATTAGTTATACAAAGATACATAACCAAAGTTAAGATTGGTTCTACTAACTCACACATATTGGTCATCCAAAGATATGCAATGAATAGCTGGACCAATAATTCTATTGATTTCCCTTTTGACTCATGAAACAAGTTCATGAATGTAATTCCTTTAAACAAATGTAAAACATTATTTCCTAGGATGAAATCTTCACCATAACCCATTCACATAATCATAACACTATATACAAGATTATGTCGATGTCATATCTCCGAAGTTCAAAAGATAAGCGTTATACTTCGTATTCTAATTCCTTAATACTATGATCATATTATTATGTTCATGTCACATCACTAGAGTATCGTATACAATATGTACAATATATACCGCTTCGTAGTTATGTTTTCAATATAGCACGACTTGATAGATACATTAGTAATGAAACAGTTCAAGTCAATATTACTAACCTTAAATGGAAGGATGATGTCGTCGTTGTAGTTCGTTACTTCTTCACATTCTTCAGGTCTTCGGAGTAATACTTGTATGTCTCAACATTCCTAGACTTTCTAGTCTATCCTAAACGAAGTTGACTCTAGTATTTAATCAAGCGACTCTAGATGAGTTTTGATACTAAAATTTGACAACCAAACTTGACATACCAACTCTTGGTGAGTTCAACCGATTTATGTTCTAACACATATAATGTCTTTGTCAAGTTAATCATCATACTTCATGGTAAAAATGATTATTATGAAAGAAAGTTCTAACCCCCTTTGATTATGAACCTCGTGGAATAGTTTTGTTAGTGATTAGGTATTTTTGACCAAATTATTTGTTGATTATATGTGTTTGTTTTTATTTTCGATTGAAACTAATTCGTTTTGTTGTACTTAGATTTAGGAATTTTACAGTGAAATTGGAGGAGGGATAGAGAGGGTGGTGTTGGTGATGGATGCTTTTATTGCAGAGAAGACCAAGTATAAAGTCTGTTAGTGGAGATCGAGAGAAGCTTTAGAGGGTGGGAGTGTTAATTATACCTAGGATGGACTGATGAAATATATTACGTCCAAGCCACTACAACAAAACAAACCTTTAGTGACAAAATTTTAGGTGACTAACAAAATTTTGTCTGTAAAAGTACTATTTTGCAAGGAATGTATTTTTTGTCACTATACGATTTCTTTTAGCAACAAATGGTAAATTTAGTCTCTAAAATTGTCGCTAAAATTTTTCGTGACCGAAAATAATGACCAACCTTATTTCCATCTCTAATACATTTTTGTGACGAAATGTTTCGGTCACTTTAATTGGTTTCTAGTGACAAAGGAAAAATATAATCCCAAAACATCTCATTGCTAACAATTCTATTTTTTGTCCTTGAATATATTTTAAGGTGACAAAATCAGTTTGTTGTCAAAATGATTACGCGTCAGGTGAGAAATTTGCCACAAAACCTATTAGTATTTAGACAAATTGTAGTCGCAATTAGGTTGTTTTTACGGTGACGACAAGGAAAAGGTTTGGTCTCCCAAAAAATACCATTACCGACAAGGTGCAACTTTTGTTCCTATATCTTTTTATGCGAGACAAAATTGATTGGTTACCTACATAAATACTGAAACAAACTTAAAAGTTTGCCGTTAAAACTTTGTTAGTGGCAAAACAAAGTGCAGCAACCAAATCCCAATATTTAGTGACTACGAGACTACTAGAAATTTCAATCGTTGAGTTTCAATCAGTTTCCATCTCTGGCTATCAAAGCTACCAAGAAACAGTTACATGAAAAAAAAAAAAAAACCATCTGAATGACTAGTACTGACAGACAAAATGACTGCTGCAGCAGTGGCAGTTGACGAAGAAACTGAAAATAACATTTCTTTCATAGATTTTAAGAGTGGTACTACAAGAAAACCTAGTTTAAGCGACTAAAATTATTCCGACTGCTGAAATTATAGTTTCAATTGTCCACGACTAAATGATTTTTGCTTTTCAATTGGTTTGCGTCGTTTTGTTGAATTGTCTTGTTTTAAAGATAAGAAAGAATTATACCCAATTAAAACAACTAAATCTTTGTTGTAAACAAAGAGCAACTGAATTGTCTTTATTTCGTTGAATTGGCCTGAAGATCAACTGAATTGTCTTGAAGATCAACTGCATTGTCTTGTTGATCGATCAGCATTCGTCAGTGTAAACAATTATCCACGACTCAAATCTTTGGTGAACGGTACTAGTAAATTTTGTATGCACCCAAAATTGAATGTAATTGGTTTGTTCAATTTCTTGTTTCTCTAACTTGGGTTATTGTATTCTCGCTTAAGAAGTGGCCACCAAATAAATTTCCAAAGATTCCCCAAAGACGAGAGTCATAAATGAGTAAGGCTGCAGGCCTCTAATGTTCTTTTCTGTCCATACTCCGCAACAAAGGAATCTATTATACCTTCATAATGGATGCTCCAAGGTTACCAAGCAAAGCATACATACCATCAATATTGGAAGTACATCACCTTTGACCGGGATGCAAGCATATCCCAAGAGAGAACTCCGCAAAAGTGTTGTACAATTTGATCCATTTAGCATTAACTTAGGATACCCAAACAAATGAACGCACTTAAGGATTAAAAAAGAAACAACGAAAAAACTTGACGAGAAGTAGAGAAGCAAATCTTTTACATTGTAACAGGGAAATTTGGACTTTAAGTTGTGTCATACTTGATGAAAAAGAATCTCCTTAAATGTGAGAACCGAAACGCCTAGTTTCTTTAAACGCGGTGATGAACTAAACTACTACTTCAACAATTTATTAGATCCATACCTTTTACAAATCCGTGAGATCCTAGAGCAGACCTACTAGACTCACCCCGCGCTTGGGAAACACTTCCCACGCAATCAAGGGGATTTATTGGCTACAACCAGATGCATAATTTTGCAGAATCAAGCTTTAAGCGTCCCTTTAGTTACATGATACTACGAGCAAATATTATATACTTGGGAGAACTTCACAACTACAAAAAGACACCAACTGATTTCGACAATAACTCAATTTTCTGACGCAATGCACATTTAACTCATGAGTGAAAAAATCGTTACAACAGAATCCCATGTTCAAGGAAGAATTTTAAGAAAGCTAGACATTGATATTTTTCTTACCTCTCAATAAAATACATCCAACCATATGCACTGGACCAACAACCTTTGCTTGTTCCGCTATAAGAATGCGCAAGTGCATCATCACGGCAAAAAAAAAGATGGGGGAATATCCTTTCTAACTTGCACAGTATGATTGCAATATTGTCCAGCAGTTTGTCAAAATCAGCCATATTAAGGACCCTATCACACAACACTTCGGAAAAAAATACATAACTTAATCATTGTTTCACACACATCATCTGGCAAATTTCCACAAATTGCTACCGTTGACAAATGTTCCAATAGAACATGACAATCATGACTTTTTAGACCTGCAGGCCTGCACACTCCCACAAATTCTTCAATTCCTCTACTAATTGCAAATACACATATTTCCTAAACTACGTAAAGTGCATGCTAAAAAGGAGGACTTTACGGGGAGTAGTAAGCTAAAACAAGGAGTTGACATTTTGTGTTTGCATCTATTCGTGGGTTAGACATCCGTGTTTTTCTATTGGCCAAATGGGGGTATTTTTGACGATCTACGGTCTGGATTTTCTCATTGATATTAACAAGAGGCCAAACAAAGTTTATTTGGAATTTTCCTTTCAACGGTCAAGATGGCAAATTTGCAATCCGTATGACTTTTGTTTCTTGCACCGATTGGTGGATTTAGATACTTTGGCTTTCCATAGGCCAGATTAAAACCACATGGATCGATGAAGTGATTAGAGACCGACTTTTTATTGGCCGGTCTAAATTCATGGGATTTTTTTAATTTTTCTTTGAAGCATAATATAAAGTCAATAGACATTTAAATTGATGGATACCGAGAAAAAACGATGGAATTTGGGAAATTTTGGGTGACGGTGAGAAATTTTAAGTAATATTGATTGATAACGGATGACAAGTGAAATTAATTGAAGTCTAACGGAAATTAGATTTAATTGAAAGATAACCATGTAATAAACCTTATGGAATCCATAAGAAATTAAGACCGAGCGATATTGGACAAAATTGATACACAACGGGTGAAATTGACTAAGGTCGATGGACTTCGGTCAAGGAAAAATTGAATGAGGTCGAGTAATATTGGGTAAAAATCTCGAGTTTTCCGCTCTCTTGAGAAAATCTAAGACTGGAAACCCCGTCGGAGAAGTAAATCACTAACCCTATTTTACTATCTTTAGCCTCCTTACGCCTTTTCATGTTGAAGATGGGAAGCATATATGAAAACTGCAGATTTCAAAACAAGGTAAAGAAAATTTGATTTGTATCTTAATTTTGTTTCTTTGAATCAATGTTAATCGGTGATAGTTGGGTTTATTTGGTGTAGGTCGGTTTCAGTACTCGGGGACGGTTTGAGAGACTATCGTGAATAGTTATATGGAGATCGACGGTGACGGTTGGAAAAACCATTTGAAAGAGGAACTTTTTTTTTCTTTTTTTTTGAACAAGTGTTCATCTTTTTAATTTGCTCGTAGTAAGGATAATATGATTCTTTTCATCATTTAAGAGCAAATGAGCATTGAGTTTACTTTAATTGGGCAGATACAGGTATGATCAAAGATTAGAAATGGGAGGATCCTTCTCAATTTCGTGGTGACATGTAATCAAACTTTTAAGTATTGATGATATCAAAGATAGCATAATTGTGTTCCTTAATTAGATCAGATTGTAGGTAAGTTAATTTGTTTGGTCCATGTATTTTGTTTCTTTTTTTAATCTAAGTTTAGGTTTTCTGGGTCAGTGTTAATTGGTGATAATTTTGTTGTTCGGATCATAAAATTGTTCTCCTCTATCTGTTTCTTAGATGACTTATGATTAAGTTTCTAGTATGAATTATGTATTGATCTATTTTGGAGCGCTCATGGCAGTTTAAGAGACCATCTCCATTAGATCTTTATGGAGATCAGTGCTGCCGATTCTAAATTTAATTTAGTTATTGAAATATGTTGTTTTTTCCTTGATGAAAGGACTCGTGTGGATTGTGCTTTGTTAGATTTATTGAGAGCAGCCTGCCTCGGTGTGGGGTAATGCATTTTTCATAGACGATTCATGTTTGGGTTTAATGCATCAGGTGGAATTAACATCTTTCTATATATCTATTGCTAGGAAGAAGGATGAGAGCAAGAGAAAGAAAGACCTGCCATTTGGTGATTCATTCAAAAGGCAAGAATCGCGGGCTTTGAAGATGCTAGAAGACAATGAATTATTGGTTTGAAGGCAAGGTTGGAAGCCATCACAGATTCAGAAGCCACAAGAAGACAATTTCAAGCAATAGACGTTGCATTAAATGGGTTTGGAATCTTGGATGAGTGGATAGTAGATATATTGTATTGCATTTTTGCGGAGTGTTTTTTAAATCGGAAATGATAAACGTCCCGATGGAATATCCCGCAAAGTCTCCCGCGTGAGACATGATTGTGGGACCCAAAACCTAAAAGGTGGCCCTATTAATCCCCGTGGCCTGCGGGGCCGGAATATGTGTGAGTCGGGACCTTTGTGTGGATTTTTGATCGGTTTGTGTATCATTACCCTTTTTAAATTTGTTGTTGAATGACTCAAAAATTGAATATGTGATTTAATAAAATCTGTAAATTCTTTTGTGCTCAATATTTAGTTTGATAATTTCTTTGAATAACTACTAGTAGAGGAAATTTAAATAGGGACTTTCGATGTACAAATAATCGTCCGCTAGTACATCAAATTTAGGGACCAAAAAAACTCTTCATTGTCTATTTTTGTAGGAAAAATTACAAGAATTTAGAGACCAAAAAAGTCCTTATTGTTTATTTTTGTAGCAAAATTGATCGTCAAAGTAAAGCATTTCGGGCCAAATTAGTTGTCATTGATAGAATATTTAGGAACCGAGAAATTTTGTCTTTGAAAGTTCTTAAGGCAAAATGAATTGTCTTTGATAAAAAAGTTAGAGACTAAATAAAGCTTTCGAGGACGAGGAATTTAGTCTCAAAAATCTTTTTAGGACTAAAGATCCGGTCAATAATAAAATATTTAGAGACGAAAAAGTTAGTTTCCAAATTTTGATTTTCGGGGCTATTAGTCTTGTCTCTATAAAAAATATTAGAGACAATTTTTTTTGTCTCAGATAATTATCATCAAAGACAAATTAAATTGACACAAAAATTACATTTTTGGGACAATTTTTTTGGTTTCAAATAGTTATCATTAAAGACAAATTAGTTTGCCACGGAATTTACATTTTCGCAACAAAAATATTGCTTGCTAAAATGTGATTTTTGGTGTCCATTTTTTTCGTCATTAAAATAATTTTCACAGACAAATTTATTTCGTTGGTGAAAGACACTTTTATTGACGGTAAATTTTTAGTTGTTAATTATTTTTTCTTGTGACAGATTGTAATTTTGTCACGATATACTTTCCCAGACGGGGTATTTGAGACAACTCCGTGACCAAAAAAATTTCTTCTCAGAAAATATTTCGAGGCAAAAAAGAGGGAATTCCTGACAAATTTTTTTGACACTAAATGATCATTTTCTTGTAGTGAAGGTATGATATTAACGGATGAAACAACACAGTTTTGTCCGAATCGGAGTTTAACCATAATCATACCAATATGATCTATTTTATAGACTTTCTAGAACCAAAACCAACTGTTAGATAAACGGTGTGGTTGATGCGGTTTAACCGAGAACCATATAAATGCTAATCATGTTGTTGATTCAAAAGTTAATGACGTTACACAGTTGCTTGCATGGATTCCACGTGAAGGCCATGAACAACCACAGATTAACTAACATTTAATGTGGGGAAATTTTGAGGACGACAGAAATAAAATTCTTCTTGTTACCGGATCATTCACAACCAACCACTCTACCAATCGACAACTATCTGTGGACGCTATGTTGTCCACAAAAAATATAATTTTCTTGTGGAAAACACTAAATGAATGACTATGTACCTTCACTATTTTTAATAGAATCAGTCTAATTCCTTCAAATATTTGTCCTGGATATATTCTACAAATGGAGACGGCTGATCACATTCTTCTAAATTATCGTTGGGCAATGTCACATTGGAATCACCTTTATCGGCATCACGCAAGAGACCCAAGATTCAACCAAATCCATCAACTCCTAAACACCACCATACCCTCTACGATCACCACTTATTTTCGTTTTATATTGTGATTTTATAGCCACCAAAGATCAAATTTATATAAAAAAAAAAGAAAACCACTGATACCAACGAATACAACAACATGACTGTAAAGTTCGAACAGGTACACACTTGGAAAAATTCGGTACTGCCCACATCTATCTGATATGGCCTCGTTAGAAAGGCAGACACTCATCCATCACCGCACAAGAATTATTTCAGTTGGATGGACACCACCACATGCAAATTAGATAAAAACAAACAATATTGAAGCATCAAGGGGACACCCGGGCAACGCAGGTGGCAGTTTCATTTGCATAGATTCATCAACTGATATGATTGTATCAAAGGCACAATCTCTAGGGATAATAATAATGTAAGTAGTGGAAACCTGGGTAATGCTAGTGGCACTTCGAACAACGACAACTAGGCAATGGACAAAAGTATGCATAGACCTCAGACTCACAAAGCCTAATGCATTTCATTGGAAGCAAGAATGAAACACTATGATATCTACTAGATAGAAACGATGAAATCAAAAGACTACTATAATCCAAGCAAACAACTGAAATATATTAAAGATTAGTGAATTCCACCAAATATAATTGTTGAAGCAGCAAGGGGACACCTAGGCAGCGGTTTCATTTTCATAGATTCATCAACTGATATGATTGTATCAAAGGCACAATTGAAAAAGTGGGGGTCTAACAACCTCACCCAATATTTCGCTTAGCAATCTGTATGGACTAACTCCCAGATACTTTCAAGAGAATCAACTAGACAGTCAGACTCAATCTTAAGAAAAGTATCTCAAAGAGTTATATCTCAATCTCTCAATTCAATCCGCAATCAAACAAATAATAATTTGCGAGCCCGATTGAAATATAAGAGAGATAACTTGAACAGTACCAAAGACCAATGTTCAAGGATCAATCAATTTCAATCAACAACTAAAGGTTGGATTTACCAATTGATCGATTCAATGCACAACCTGTGATATTTCAATTATATAACAAAATATAATGCGGAAAAGAAATAACACAGACACCAGAAATTTTGTTAACGAGGAAACCGCAAATGCAGAAAAACCACGGGACCTAGTCCAGATGGAACACCACCAGTATTAAGCCGCTACGGTACACTAGCCTAATACAAACTAACGGTCGAGGACTGTAGTTGAACCCCAATCAATCTCACACCCATTCAAGATACTTTATGTTCTTTTACGTCTCCTGATCCCAAATAGATACTACTAGTTGGATTCCTTACTGATCTCACCCACAACTAAGAGACACTACGACCCAAAGTCAGACTTGATAAACAAATCGTCTCTTTGAAAAGTCTATAAGAATAGATAAACTGTCTCCCATGAGAAATACCTACGAGTTTTGTTCCGTCTTTTGATAAATCAAGGTGAACATGAACCAATTGATATAATCGACTTATATTCTCAGATAACTGACCTAGAAATATCAATCACCTCACAATAATCTTAATCAATTAACGAAACAAGATATTGTGGAATCACAAACGATGAGACGAATGTGTTTGTGACTACTTTTCTATCTTGCCTATCTGAGATATAAATCTCAAGCCAATCTTACGATTGCACTCAATCACGATAGAAACAAGAAGACCGGATCACGCAAGTACGAGAGAAAATAGTTGGGTCTCGGCTTCACAATCCCAATGAAGTCTTTAAGTCGTTAACCTACGGGGTTTCGTGAAAAACCTAAGGTTAAAGGAGAATGGACTCTAGCTTATACAACTAGTATCACAGGGAGGTGTGGGGATTAGGTTTCCCTACTTGCTAGAGTTCTCCTTTTATATAATCTTCAAATGTGGTTTGCAATCTAAGTTACCTGGTAACAAAGCATTCAATATTCACCGTTAGATGAAAACCTGATTAGATTCAATCTAATATCTTTCAACCGTTAGATCGAACTTAGCTTGTTATACACAAATGAAATGCAACTTCATTTAGGTTTGAGTAACCATACCTAAACGTGTATACTTAGTTGGTTCAACAATAGTTAACCAATGGTTAGCCATATGAGCACTTTCATATCAACCTTATTCATCTTCACCATAAGTGGTTCAAATGACTCAAATGAAACTAGTTAGAGAGTTGTTCAATTGCTTAGATCTTATAGAAGTATACAAGACACAATCGAACAAAATCGGTTTTGATTCACTCGAATCGATTCATGAACATTATAGCCACGGTTTGCAAAGATTGCATTCCTTATTATATAAATGTTTTAATTCATGAACAAACCGATTTTAGAAAGTAACCTACCTAAGTATGTGAACAAAGTACGCGTATTTAAGTAACCGGATTGAGTTTGTTTTTCACTTTCAAACTCCAATGAGTAAATTCACGGACGTGAACTTTCCGCCAGTACGCGTACGTGTACGCATACTCACCCAGATTTCCAATAACCGCCATTACGCGTACGGGTACGCATACTTTGGGTTCCCCGGTTTTGGACTTATACACATATGTGAGAAACACACTATGTTTATATCCAAGAGGGTTACATGTTCTAAACTCTCATTTCAATCATTGAAACTTTCTTAACGGATGTTATATAGTTGTTATTCACAAACTATTTTTTCATCAAAGCGATTTTCAAGTTATTGAAATAATCAACATGACTTTCGTCACGAGTAAAACTTGGCCAAAGCGAAAGCTTACCAACATATATTTCGAGAAATAGATAAGAGAGATAAACTCGGCTCGAAATAGCAAATGTGTATAATCGAAGTCTATATAAGTATACGACTTTTGTCTCAAAATAAGAGATAGAATAGATAGACTTTTGAGTGATAGATAAGTTCAAGTCTCCACATACCTTTTTGTCGATGAAGTTCCACCAGTTCCCTGAGTAGTTCTTCGTCTTCATATGATGAACGCTGTGGAGTCTAGAGCTCAACTACACTTACTATCCTAGTCTGAGACTTAGCTATAGGTAGACTAGAAATCAAGACTTATAGTTTTGGCAACTAAACTTGACAAACAAGCTTGAGATAGCAACGCTATGAAGTTCGGGCCGATCAATGCTCTAACAACAATATCTAGGGATAATAATGATGTAAGTAGTGGAAACCTGGGTAATGCTAGTGGCACTTCGAACAACAACAACTAGGCAATGGAAAAAAGTATGCATAGACCTCAGACTCACAAAACCTAATGCACTTCACACCATGATATCTGCTAGATAGAAACGATGAAATCAAAAGACTACTATAATCCAAGCAAACAAATGAAATATATTAAAGTAGTGAACACCACCAAATATATCTGAAAGCCATTTGGGCGGGGTTTTCCAAAACATAGTGTTGTTGTGTTTCTTAGCCCCAGTGAGCCACGCATAAGCACATACATTACATGATTTAGGAAGAAATTTAAAGTTACAACAAGGAGATGAATTAGTATATGTAATCCTTAATATCTTTTAATCTTGCATCTGTACTGAAGTTCCTTTAAATTTTTCATTCTGAAGACGATTCATCGGATCCTTTGCATCACTTTGTATGTGAGTAATCTTCATGTCTATTGCCTTTCTTAAACAAGACAATATGGCAAACACTTTTCTTTCTTCTGCTTAAAAATTAAAATCATGTACCACCATTAAGAGAATTCAAATCCCACCATGCATCAATGGTAGTGGAAGTCTAGCGTATAGGGGGAGGTGACCAATGGGTAGGCAAAAGGAACCTAAACAGGCAAAAGACATCTATTTGGGGAAATAGTAACAACACAAGGGTATATCTCATGGTTATAGCTCTTTTGTGCACAGTTTCCGGTAATTCTTGTTTTTGAGCAAATAAGACAAGGTTCATGCTAGACCATATAGACCACATAATGTTAGCAGTTAAAGGAGCGCTGTCACTACCATTATTTTGAGAGTATGGGCTTATAGCGAACCAGAACCATAACCAGCAGAGGACATAAACTTGACTCAATGTGCATTCGTTGTCGCAAAACACTTCTAGCAGGGAATAGCATTGCGAGCACACTTCCGTTACAAAAATTTGGACTCCAACAAGGACTTTTTAGGGACTAAATCACGATTCCAATAGGTTATCCTCATGCACTTTCAGGGACATCTAAAACATATAAAGTTGGCTTAGATGAGAATGTCCCATTTTAGTCAAAATCCCAAGCCCTCCTATCGAGAGTTGTCCACATGGCTCAAAGGGATCAAAGGCTGATATATTTGACGAAGAAGGTGACTAAAGTGATGATACAACTTTACGATGTCCCGAGATCACGGAGTATGTGTTAATAAAGCGGTTACGATCGGAGAGATTGTGTTAAGCACAGGGACAACCTTACCTTGTGAGAGCGTGCCCGATTACCATCTGGGATATCAGATAAATTTACCATCTCCCTGATTCATGGAAACAAATGGTTTAATTTTTTTCCCTTCGAGTAAACATGGACTTCCAGGGCTTGGAAACAATCTTTCGGCATTTAGCATTTAGAAATCACGAGTTTGGAAAATATTTAGCTTTAAACACACTACCTAACAAAATATTCACATTCTCGGCAAGTCTCAGGGCATTCCCTACTAACGTAGCAAGATTGTTCAGATTCAAATGGGTTTACATATTATCCCAAGTAATCAAGCGAATATTCCTATCGGTGAGGATCAAATTCACTCACCATAAATTTGTTGGGAAAAATATCGTTTGGTCCTTTTTAGGTGGGCTCAGTATCTGTTTGGTCCTTTAGTCAAGCAGCTTTACTTTATTTGGTCCATAATTATTTAAAAATACAAAGCAGGACAAAAATACCCATTAGTGTTAATTTTACTTATTTTCTTATAGCGATTCATTCCAGAAATGAAGTCCATATAAAAACCTAAAAAAACAAACTTCATTCAGAAAATGAAGTCCATACAAAAACCTAAAAAAGCAGACTTAAGTTCCAGGAATGAAGTCCATATAAAACACAAAAAAAGACTTCATTCAGGGAATGAAGTCTATATAAAACCTACAAAAGCAGACTTCATTCCCGGGAATGAAGTCCATATAAATCAAGTAAAACAGAGTTACATTCGAAGTGAAGTCCATATAAAAACCTCAAAAAACATGCTCGTTCAGGAATGAAAGTCAATATAAAAACTAAAACGGAAACCATTCACGGGAATGAAGTCAGTATAAATCACAAAAAGCAGCGAGAAAAATGTGTTTCTTCTGCCTTCGTCTTTCTTCTTCATCTTTCTTCTTCTGTTGTCAGCAACACCGGTAGAAATGTCTTCTTCTTCTTCGTCTTTTTCTTAACGTCGTCTTTTTCTTATCTTTTCTTCTTCTTCGTGAACAACAGAAGAAAAAAATCTTTTTCTTCTTCTTTGTCTTTTTCTTGCCTTCTTTTGTCAATACATGACATCAATAATGTGTTTCTTCATGTTTTTCTTACTTCTTCGTCATCACAGTAATGAGAAAAACCTAAAAAGTTCAGTCATTCTTCATCGTCTTCATGAGCGACAACGAAAAAAAAATGGGGAGAGAGAAGCTAGATACGAAAATAGGAGGAGAGAGAAGTAAATACGAAATAAGATATTTTCTTGGGTTTAACTTTCATATATATATGGTCCCAAAGGGTATTTGTGCTAGCTATAGGATGACATTTACATCATCCATGACGTAAATCATAGAGACAATACTAATAATTTGTAGGACCAAATTATAATATATTTTCCAAAAGGACCAAAGCAGGACACATGATGTTGAGTCGATAAGACTATACTCATCCTAATATATTATTTACAGGATCATATGGTATTTCCTACAAATTTGTTAATATTAGAGTCCATCTTATGACAGGTTTTGGGAATTAAAAGGGAGAATATGATAGAGAGGAAAGTTTGGCCAACATTTTCTTTTCTATGAAAAAGGTAATATA
>JAJJWW010012652.1:0-140861 GCA_023531295.1 Papaver armeniacum
TTTTTACTAAGGGGGGCTAGATTAAAATTTTTTACTAAGGGGGGCTAGATTAAAATTTTGTAAAACAGTTGGACCTAGTGGACTAAATACTAAACAAAGGGGGGCTAGATGTTAAATATAACATGAATTTTAGGGGTTTCTATAGGATTATTAGGATTTTAGGGGGGGCTAGAGCCAGGGTTAGTCAACCCTTCAATATAGGGTGCAATGTTGGGAATCTGCCCCGACGTTAAAAAGTGTTGGAAAAATGTCCCATTTCGTTAAAAATGCCAGCTTAAGTCCACATGTGAGTTCCCATGTGCGGAAAAAGACAGAAATACCCACCTCCACTAGGATCCTGCCACGTATGCGAATGATCAATCCGACGGACTGAGAGGAAGAATCAACTCACGTGACACGCGTGTAGGTTTCTGCCTAAATATCGAGAAGAAGTTTTCTTCTTCTTCATTTCATTCGGATCCAAAATATGGATGGAAAAGAGAAAGAACGAGAATAAGATTAGGTGAGAGATTCAAACTTCGATTTCATCTAGATTAAACTGAAAAGTATTAACTCTTAGTGATTAAGATTCGTCTCTTGATGTTGCAGCGATTAAAAGCTCCTGAAAAATATTGCAGTGATGAAGAACACACAGGAAGACGATGAAAGTTGGAGTTTGAGACAGTCGCAGTTGAATCGATCGATAAACAAGTAAGTAAATGAAACCCAATCCTTTATTATACCGAAATCACATGATGTTTTGTGTTAATTTGAAAATGAAGTGAAATATAAATTTAGGGTTTCATGAAATTTGGGGGTTTATGTTTTTTTTAGTAATTTAGTTAACTGAAAATCGTGATGTTTATTTAACATGAAATGTATGTAAAATTTCTTCCATTGAATTGTAAGTGAAAATTTATAATAGTGAACTGAAAATTTATGAAATTGAAATTGGTTATTTTTGCATGTTTGTGGGGATTTTTGACATGCTTGTATTGAAATTTGTAATACATGTATATCAGGGTAATATGGATATCGAATTTCATAGGGACAATTTCATATTACATGTATAATGGTGAACTGGAAATTTCTGAAATTGAAACTGAGTATTTTGACATGCTTGTGGGGATTTTGACATAAAAGGAACTCCTATCATGTTCTGCATGTCGATTAAGAATAATCACTTGTATATATTACCTTGGATTATGTTTGTAGGGAGTGTTTTGCAAGCAGTAATATGGTATGGACTTGTGGTTCATTTTAGGGTCTACCCAGTTATCTTGTGGTTCATTTTATACTAGTAGTAGTGTAGTACTATCTCCTCCTGATTAGTTTGATGTTTAAAGATGCGATCCAAAGAGAGATAAACAAGAGACTGAAATGGAAACTTGTATGATTTTGTAAACTAATTAGAGAGAGATATGTATATATATCTGTATTTATATGTAGTGGAGGTATAGAAACACCATTACAGTTTTGAAATCATTTTTGTTGTGCCTTTGACTTGATTTTACCTGCCGACATCTAGTGGGCCTAATTTCCAAGGAATTCTCCTTGTTCTTCATCCACTGAACCTTCAAACTAGTCAGAAGCCTGTCATCCAGAAATGGAGCCAAGTTCAACAAGAATCGCCTCTATGTTCAAGCAGCCCAAATCTACTCTGTGTGTCCAACCCATTGCTTTTTTGAGAAAGCTTTTTACTATAAGGAGAAAATATTTGGGTTGCTCTTCGGGACTGTATTCTTACCGGTGTTTCCTTCTATCTCTATGGATGTGAGTTTCTGCACTGAGGCACTTCTATACCATCCCACCCGCAACGACCCAAGGGACAATTTCTCCATCTATTTCTATCACATCTACCTTCTTCATGAGCATGCATTCTCTGTGGTTGAGAAGCTCATTTCTTTCTTGCCTCAGTTGATTGTCCAGCTGGTGCTCATTGTGCTCTTTGCTCGGGACCTGCCATTCTGCCTCTTTGTGCAGACAGTAGCCTTCGTAGCATTCAACTAGGTTTGTAATTCACAACCATTTATTTTTTATTTTAGTGTTAACTCACTCGATAACTTGCTATTGAAAGTTGTAGTTCATACGTACAAAATCCTATCGTTGGTCTTCATTCTATAAATTTATGACTAGTTGCCTAATTCATTGTATTAATCATCTTCTTGGTATAGGCTAGCATTATGAGAGCTACTGTAACCACGTTTACTTATCTTGAGTTTTAATTTGAAATGATGTTGTAATTTGCTTTATGACAGGTTATTACAGCCCAGTACTATTTGCTGATGTGGGGTTATCTATTAGAGTTCTAAGGGAAGAATGTCTTGGTCCAACTTGGTTTGGCACGCATATTGTTCTTGGCTGCAAACACTTGAATTCTTGTTATGGTAATCCGTAGACATGTGTACTCTCCAGTTTTCATATTGCAAGAGAGGCAGACTTCCAGTAAAGCGAGAAAATTGCAGTGAGAGCTACTCAATTTTAGATCAATGCTGATGGTGTTTACCTTGCTTGAGATCTTTCGTTGAACTATGTTAATCTTCTTTAGTTTTGAAGTGTAAATGAAGGAAAATCTTCCTGGTTTGAGATTTATTTGTCCACTAGTATTTTTTGTAGTAACACGTATAATGCAACTCTAAATTTTCTGGCTGCGGACAAATGAAAACTCATTATAAGCTAGATTTTTAATGGCACAATTTTTTTTATTTCAGTTCTTAATCCCGTAGGTTTGGGTTTTTAAACCGTATTTCCTTGTTAATTATCCAAATATAGTCGGAATCTAGATTGTGAGTCGTGACTATTCACTATCTGGCCCCACATGTGGACAAATGAAAATTCATTACAAATATCACGTGCTACTCATGTGCGTTAAGTCCTATTCTCAGGCCGTCAGATTATTCACATACGTGGCAGGATCCTAGGGGAGGTGGGTATTTTTATCTTTTCCCCGCACGTGGGAACTCACACATGTGGATTTAACTGCCATTTTTAACAGTGGGGCATTTTCCCAACTCTTTTTCACGTTGGGGCAGATTCCCAACATTGCACCCCATAATAGGGCATTTTCCCAATTTTCCCTATTGGTAATTTAGATTATATTTTTTTTTTCCTTCTGTAGATCTGTTTTTAATTTTCAATTCATAAATTTCATTGATGTTTTTATTGGATTTTTGATAGATCTACGATGATAATACCATGTCTTTGGTTTATTAGGTCCTCCCCTCATCTCCTGCCTCTCTACTGGTGTTTCTAGAGACTTTGGTGCTTCTTTGAATTTGTAGGTGGAGAAGGTTGTGTTTGACATTCTGACTTTCCAATGGAAGAATTAGGACTAGTACTCAGCCTTCTAACTTCACTTTTGTTTTTGGTAAGTAGTACTGACTTCTCTTTGTACTTCTTGTACTGTAAGCATTGCAACTTGATCCACTTCATTAGGATTCAAGTGCTCATTCAAATCTAAGTCTCTTCGATTTTCGAAGAAATTCGTAAACTGTTAAATTTCAATTACATTTTTAGGTGATTATTATTTATGATTAAGGGAGGATTCGAGTAATTTGATTTTGAATGCAACCATGGGTTCATTCTTCTTAATTAGTATAATGTTTGTTATAAGATTTCATTATAAGATGTGTTATCTTCATTGAATCAAAACCTTGCTACACATGTATTCTTGACTAACATTCATTTGAATTTTTGCTCTTGCAGATAGACCAAAGCTCCAAAGCCATTTGGAGGGAATGAAGGACTCAGTAATGTAAGTTTGCACATCTTACTTGTGATGTGTCTGTATACTGGATTAATGAATAAAGGATTTGTAGCTGTTATGTGGTACAAAAAAAAATGCTTGCGCTTATTCAGGAATCCTTGGATTGGAAATGTCATTGATGAATTGGGGAACCGTCCTCATAGGATGATGTTACATCCTAGAAACGCAAAATCTTCCTTTCAAATGTCAGGAACATGATGAGAATTTGAAAACTGACACGGAAAACTTTTCTATTCAGATCCATCAAGTAAACCGTGCATATGTTATAATCTACGCAAAAGACACTATCAAAGGTTACTTTTACATTATGCTCAGCCCACATGAACGGGAGATAATTTGCCAGTAAGTTCCTACACAGGCTACACTGCAGTGTAAAGCTATAGAGGTATAGAATCACTTTCTCTCTAGTATCAAGTATCAGTTGAGTTGTCATGCCAAAGGTTGAAGCATATTTATGGGATTGGTCTTGAAGCACTGGTATATAAGAGCATCTCCAATGAGACAACCAAGACTTCCTATATTATAGGCCACATAGGATTTTGAGAGTTTTAACAAAAAATCTTCTCCAATGGAAACTTTAACGACAAATGTGAGGATGATGTGTCAGGTAGTTATTCTCACATCCTCTGGTTTTAGAGGTTTCCTTAGAGGATGTAAACATCCTAATCATCAAAATCAAAGGTTATTCAGTAAGGAGTTAAATATTTAGGTTTCCAATCAATGGTTTAAACTGTTTTCAACTGATATATATATTTTATGGTTGGAGATTGGTTTTTTTCACATCCTTAAATTAGAGAATTTTTATCTCACATTCATAAAAAAAACTAGTACACATGGGATGTACACCAAATTACCATTGGAGATGCTCTAAGAATGGGAAAATGCGCATACATACTACACTTTTGAAATCTGTTGGTAAATCAGGAAAACTAGAAATTTAACAATGTGAAGTTGAATATGTAAATACTCGTCGAGAGGTTTTAAGGTGTTTATGAGATTAAAAAATAATGTCTAGTATTTCTTTATTTTTAGCATCTTTTGACGCAAGATGCTGCTTGTTTCCGTGTGTGTGCTAGCTAGTTTAGAATAATTACCTAAGGCTAACCCCTATGAGCTAGATATCTAGGAGCTAAATTAACCATCCACGTCAGCCTGGGCAACCTCCTAAGTCCTATGGGATGGAGAATTTAGCAGCGAAACGCTGAATAATATTAAAAAGATTGGAAAATTTAGCGCCGAACCGTTCGGCGTTTACACCACTTTTTGAGCGCCGCACTATTCAGCGTTTCAATCACGCTGATAGATGGACTGCGAGCAAATGCTAGGAGAGAGAAGTAGCCAGATTGAGTGTTAATTTTTTTCCCACACTTTTTTCATGATTTGCAACACTTTTTGGCCAATCTAGCAGTCCAATCTAGCCCATAGGACTTAGTCTAAGGGTATCTTTGCATGTTTCGGTTTGTATGCTAGTCTTTTCTTCTTGACAAAACTAGTCTTAACATTATGAGGATTCATTTGAATTGCAGAACCTTAAGTGAAGGAGTTACATCCAAGAAAGTTTTTGATGGCAGCAAAAGGGAGCATGAGAACAAATGGTGGAGCATGTTTATAGATTCATGGGCAACCCCTCTGCAACAATATTTCAAGCCTCTGCAACTTTTCCAACCACAGCAGGGTATGATCATGACTCATGAGACTATTTCTTTCATTTACATGGATCAAGGGGCGGGTCCGCGGGTGTGCCATTCATTTAAAAATAGTGTTTTTGGGTTATTTACAATATTGTAGGTTTGCTTGTTTTTCTTCTTCAGGTTGTACCAGTCATTGAAAAAGATGCTGATCAGCTCGGTACTTGTGGATACTCCATTCAACCTGAGATTTCTAGTGTATTAGTTTGTATTCCTCCCAACAGTAATCTGTAATCTAATATTGGAAGCACATCTCTAAGCCTTTAATGTTTCTAGTGTCATCCGTGAAAAAAAGATCAGATGGAGATAGATTTGTTGCTTCTTGGTAGGCCAGGAAGATGTGTATATTTATGACCTACTTGTTATACCGCAAGTACACGGCGTCTATCGGAGACGCGGCAAGTACGGGTCGATCCCACAAGGACTTGTGGTGCTCCGATTTTGATCTAAGGTTTGCTAGACTGAGTTTCAAGTGACAATGTGTAACACAGATGTTTTGTTGCCGATACTACGGTGAGTTTGAGCTAAAGTGATTCTAAACTAAGGTAAAGAAGTAAATAGTAGAGCACCGGGGTGGTGAATCCACCACCAACCTATGCTAAGGGGGTTCCTAATCAAGTTATACTCTTGGTTCATTCCGGGGAAGAACACCATGATAATGTTTTGACTAATCTTACACACTCCCCTAGTATAGAGTGTCTTCTTACGTGACACTCTATCACGGGGTCATGTGCTCAAAGAGCTAAATCATTCTAAGACAATGAAGCATAACAAGATAATAAAGAGAAGATGAATTCATTAGCATATTATCGGGGGTTTCAACAACACCACGGCTAAAAACTTATAACATAGTTAAACTAAAAATAACACTAAAGTTGTGCTATACGGCTAATCCGGGCATGACTCTAAACATCCACAGTTCCTCTATTTATACATGCAACCAACTATCAAACCCTAATTTTCATCCAATTCAAAATTAAAAACAAACCCAATCTTTAATGGCCTACGAATCTCTTGTTTCTCTGCTTGTGCGGCTCGATATGTCGGCTTCCGCTCCTTACTATGATTTTCTCTTTCTTTGTAAAACCCTAACCCCTAATCTTCTCTATCTCGACCTTAGCTCCTAGGGTAGAAGCTAAGACAGAGCTAGAGAGTACTTGGGAGGGATGGCGAGGATGGTAGTCTTGGTGGTGTTGGTGGTCGCATGGCGGGAGAAGGTGTTGGCTCGCACCGGACATGGCTGGGGGGAAGAGCAGAGGAGAGGAGACTCTCCGGGTGTTGTCGGGTGAGGGAGAAGAGAAATGAATTAGGTTTTGGGTTAATGGGAGTTTATATAGGTGTTGTGGTGTGAAGCGGGGTGTATCAAAGATCGATGAGGAAGGCGCGCGATCGTTGGATGTAGCTAAGGAAGATCTGAACTAGCTGAGAGATTTGGAGTGATTTGATGTTGCACGGAGCGACGAATCTCAATGCGCGTGGCGGCAGCCGACCGATGGATGAGGAGATAGAAATCTCAACGGCTTGGGGTGTACGGGCTCGGATCCGGGTCTAGCTCAAGCCCATGTCTTGTAGATGAGTTGCTACTTGTTGGGTTGCAACTGTTGCGCGCGCGGGCTTAGGCTTTCTGCTCCATAGATGCTCGACTCCAATTCTATGCTCCTTTGGCTCCTCAGATTCTCCAAGCTTTATTTATTACCTAAAAACACAAAATTAATTAATACAAATATTTATTCTTGAAAACAAAGAAAACACAGAATCTGGGATAATATCTGATTTCTGAGTACAAAAGATGAGTAAAGTGCCAATAAAAAGGTGTATAAATATGCACTATTTGGCACTCATCAAATACCCCCAAACCTGAATTTTACTTGTCCTCAAGTGAAACAGAAAATAAGAAATCCTAACTATACCCCTGTCTGCAGTCTCGAATGCATTTAGCGTATGCACTAAGCCTTTAAACCCCTAGGTGTCCCTAGTGGACGAGTTGTAGTCTCGTGAGGGTTTACCGGAGGTGTACCCACAAAACCTTCTCCAACTTCAGAGTGTAAAGAGTCTCAAGCATCCAAGGAGCTATGAGGACATAGAGTTTCTGCATGCTAGTAACAAGTTAGAACTACCAAAGAACGCATTCTCATCCTTAAGTCCGAGGAGAAGTAACCATACCATATAAAAGAATTCGGATTCGATTGTGATCATAAGCCTCGACTTACGCCTCACCATTAGGGTTTTATGATAATTGCACTCAAAAAGATCGTTTTTTTAGTCTCTCATGTGTGCAGGCAGGAATAAAGAGAGAAATCCTGTACACGTTGTAGGTAAGAAGGATAACCTTCCGAAATAAAATCTGGAGACTCCACAGAAGTGTGGACAAAAAGAATCTTTTCTGATGATCTCTAAGAAAGGAAATCAACCATTAGCAAGGGGTGGGAGTACTCACTCACTTCTCACCCGATCGGCAATTAATATCACTCTCTCATAAGAACCATAGAAACGTCTTCACTCTTCGGTCTTCGGTCTTCAAATGTTAATGACGAACTTCTAAACTTCACAAAACTTGACAATTTTTGACTTTTCTACTCAAATTCCTTGTTGTTTGGATTTTTTTCTTCTTGACTCTTCTTTACCACGGTGGTAGCAAAAATAAACTACAATTTTTTTTTTTTTTTTTTGATGTGTTTACAATAAGTGAAAATAAAAATACAAATAATGAAACAACTAACTCCATGGACAGAGGACTTTAACACTCAATTTTTCCACAACTTGTATTGTCTTGATTTTATAAATTTTATTAATTCTCATCCTATTTTCTTTTCTTTTTCTTTGTTGTACATAAACCTTGGACTATATCAATTTTTCTTTCAATATTCTGATTCTGCTCCGGTTGCTGACGATGATGTGTTTCTATGGGTCTTGCGTGATTGAGAGAGAGAGAGTGATGCTAATTTGCAAATCGGTATTTAGAAGAAGTTTTCATCTTTAGACGTCACCTCATGATTGACAAAACTAGCACTCAAGAGATCAAAAGTAGTGCTGAAATTGTGCGAAGTTGGGTAGCTCACCATTCCTACCTGGAATTTACGTACGGTGACACACACTCTAACAGCTTTTCTAGAAAGTTGCAAAAAAATTGAAGGTTGGTGCCTCACTTGATGTAAATTGGGTAGTCTCCACTATGGGTGATCACAATTCTACTACCGAATATCTAAACAGCACCTAATTCGCCCTCCGGTATGGTTAAATCCAACTTTAACGCTCTAATCAACTAAGGAACCCGATTGTGTTCTCCGGTACTTCCAAGTTCTGTTATTTCGGTCAGATTCTCTATGTAAACATAGCTAGAAGCATGCTAGTGACTCTAAAATCTCTAAAAGTTGGAGGTTTTTACAAAAAGAGTTTTTGAATTTTTTTTTTTTTTTTTAATGAAAATAAAAGGTTAAAAAGACTAAAAAAAAAACTCTATATGCAAATGCACCCCCAAACCTAAATCGAACATTGTCCTCAATGTGTCAACATATAGAAAAAATTTAAACAGTCACATACCGAGAGAACTATGCTGATAAGAGAAAAGGGAAGAGATTACCGGATGTCGGCAGGAGCAAGGTTGAGCTTCTTTAGTCAAGGCTAGAATCCAACCATTCTCCGTGGAGATCATATCGGATTAGCATAATATATGTGCAAGAAGACTCAACCGATTCAAGAAAAGAAAAAATTTTAACAAGTCCTACTAGATATATACAATGAAAATTCACCATACACTAACAATCTAAAGAGTTGAGGATCAACCCAATAGAAAATATGTACACACATTAACAGCCTTACACAAATATAATATGATAGTGCAAGTAAGACTGCAAATGGGAATGAGTTTCCCCCAAACCTAAACTTGTGAACGGTGTGTTTGTGAGGACAAAATCTTGCAATTTTAAAGGTACATCATGCAAAAGGTCTAACTCGAAATGAGTTTTGCTAATTACAAGGCACATACACATTCCAACTGTGGCTCCTTAAGAGTGTTATACTTTGATGCAAAATAGTCCAAGAGGACTTGGGAAGCACAAAGCTCTAGGCCTAGATTAGGCATTTTCAGAAAAGTTGGTTTTGCAATTTTGTTACCAACTACACCTAGGTTTGGTGGAGGAGTTTCAATTTGTGACTCAGGAGAGAGGTTAGGTACATCTAAGTTGTTTTCATTTTTAAAATCATTTGTACCATCACACACTTTCCTAAAGTCAAAAGAGGGTAAATCATGTTCATTTTCACAGGACAATTCATCAATTTCCATGTCAAATTCATGAGAGGAGGCAACATATTGTGACATGGGAAGGGAATCGACACAACAATAATATCATGATCCAAAAGAACATTAGTGTCAACGAAGATTCATCCTGTCCTAAGTCACAAACAAGTTGTGAAGCATGCTCACATTCACTGAAGAATTTCACAAAACTAAGCTCATAGTTAAGATCACATGTATGAATGTTAGAAGAAGTATCATTCATAGGGTTCCATGTAAGAGACGCCTAACGTCCCCGAACCAAAAGATTCCATCATATTTTCGGCATGCACATGCTCTTCTAACATATCATATTCATCATCATCATCATCATAGCAAAAATTCATCTCCCCATTCAAAATTGTAGCATTTCTAGTGTACTCATTTACCTCTAGATTAGGTTCATATTCAAAGTGTATGGTTGTGCAAAGGTTCACTAGAGAAGGGATGCTCGAGACATGTTCTATGTGGATGGTCATGCATTGCATTCATTTCAAGCCTAGCCTTTTCCTCCATGAGTGTTTCCATTATTGATTGCAAACTAGGAGTTGGGGGAGTATAAAATTGTTCATCTCCCCACCTTTGTGGTGAATGATGCATGTGTGCGGAGGTTGATTATGGTCCCAATAGTCACTTCTAGATATTTCGTACATTGGATTATCACGGTTTCCCTAGACTTGTCTAAAAGCATGCAAAATATAACAAGACTCACGGGGTGGTCTAAGCCACCACATAAGGTGCAAGCATACATTTCATATTGCCTAAGAGAATTAGATTTGACAGATTGCTTTTCTAAAGCAGATTGCCTTTCTAAAGTAGATAGTCGAGCTTCTAATTGATCTAAAAGTGATGACTGGGTATGAGAAAAGTGTTCTTTTTCAACCTGTGATGGATGATACATGTTCTCATAGTGATTAGGGTATGTGAAGTCAGGGCCCTGAGAAGGCTCATAATAATCCCTAAAATCACTATGGTATGTGGGAGTTCATCTGTGAAGCGTGCCTGTAAGCAAGCTCTCTAATGGATTTGGTTCCATCCCTGGGATGCAGACCAAAATCGACATGATTTAGCACTCAAATTGAACTCAAAAGAAACACCCAAAGGTTATTGGAAAGTGGGCTCAGTTTTGGTTTAAGAGGGTTTATTTGGTTTTTGTGGGCTTCTGTTTGGTTTTGTTGGAAAAGTTTGGTTTATTGGGTTTCATTTGGTTTTTGTGAGAAGCCCAGTAGTTGTGGGCTCAATTTGGTTTTAGAGAGTTTTGGTTTGTTTGGGATTTGTTGTTTGAAGCCCAGGTTTTGTGAAAACAAAGATAGCCTGGGTTTGTGCACAAACCCAACGGATGTGGGCTTGATTTAAGTGGCAAGTTAGCATCCCAGGTTGTGGGCTTTAGGCAGGTGCAAAAAATAGAGCCCAGATTCTGTGAGTCTGATGTTTGTGCAGAGCCCAGCCTTGGGGTCAATCAACCCAGCTATGATTATGGGCTCCGGTTGTGCAGAGTGCAGGCCCAGTGGTTGGGCTTCAGTTGTTAAGCTTAGCTTGGCAGTTGCACAAGTCTAAGTGCAAATCTCAGCACAACTCAGCAAGCTTGTGCAGATGGCAAATTAGCAACCGGTTGGTTGCAAGTGCGAGTTGCCTGAAGAGCTTATGCGCAGATTTGTGTGTAAATCAATTTAGACTCAAAGCACAGTAAAGCAAAGAATTGTGTAAGAACACCGAAATGACCTATGCACAGTTGGAAAGCAAGGCTTATGAGACAAAGCCACATCACATGCTCACTTTGCTAACCGCTAGTCACACTCTGCCACTTATCAAACACTCACTCAAATGCCTCACACATGCAGTCGAGTGCGGCTTGTCAAGAACTAGGTTTTGAAGCGCGGTTTGCAATTCACAAAGACAACTACAGCTCGACTCTGGCTCAACTCGCAGCCTTGGGGCTGGAGCTCAATACTTCACAGGTCAAGCTCAGGGTTTGCAGCTATAACCACTTGGTTTTCCAAGTTGTGACTCAAACTTGTAGCTTCAACTCACAGCTGTGGGGCTGAGTTGTGCTCGTGGTGGTGAAAGAACACACACAACTTGTGCAGGGCGGAGTTTAAGCCAGGGTAAGTCACAAAGACAAAGACAATTTGCGGCTTGCAACTTGACCACAAAGACAATTTTAATACAGGCAGCTCAATTGTTATGAAAAAGGTTTAATTGTGACAAAGCCAGCAGGGTAGCTCCACACTTGCTGCTTAAGGGGGCTAGCAAGGTGGTAGATGGCTCAAAAGGCTCACAGGGTTCACACAGATGCACAGCTGAAATACAGGGGCTAGCCTGGCTACCTCAAGCAAACAATTAGTTCAACGGGGTTTGCAAACAGGCTCAACACCCAAAATGGAGCTCGGGGCAGATCGAAAGTTTGAAAATACGGCTACGGGGCCGATAAAGAGTTATGCTCCGGGTGATGGCATCCTTACAAGGTTTCCCACTGTGTACAGTGCGCAAACAAGACATACAACTCATAAAAACATGTATAGATGCTAGTCTAACATGGGTTACAAGTCATGCTCATATAACTCAGGTGTATTCACTCATGGAGCCACTTACCTGCATTGCAGTTTGCTCAGGGCTTGTGAACTCAGGTTCTGTGCCTTTTTCTTCCCCTTCTTGGGCTTATGATTCAGCTTCTCAAGTACCTGGTAGCTCAACAAAGAGTCTTAGTTCCCAAACTTGAAAGTTAAAGCAAGATTATCAAAATGCTACTAGAATTTCACAACAGGGATTTTTGCAAAGCAACAGATATGCAGCAGATGATTATACTCAGGGTAAATGAGCAACATGCATTGACAGGTACAACTAACAGGCTTACAATGTAAGTTCCAACATATGCCGATCAATGGGCTGAGAGAGACACAGCTTTAACAAGCAATGCTAGGAGACATAGAGCTAAAAGATAGAACTTGCAAGCACAACGGTGAGGCTTTACAGTGTTTGGTGAAATGTTGACTTATGATTGAAGAAGAAGTTAAAGCTACGGCTAATGCTAACATGCTCATGAAGCAGACTACAAAGATACTCTAAAAGATGTGATAATGTATGAGTGCAAGAATGATGCACAAACCGGGTGCAATGCGGGGACAAAACTAAGAAAAATGAAAGTTACTGACTAAAATGGCATGGAAACAAAAAGTTACGCTTGCTAAAATGCAATACTGGAATCAAAGAATGTAAAGGATGCAAGAAAAAGAAAAAGAAAAACTTTAGCTAATCTATACTAAGTCAGGGCATACAAATAACAATTCAGAGTAGCTATGTACATGGGTGAAAATCAGTAAAGAACAGCCAATAAATCAGGGTAGCACACGCCAAGTCCCCGGCAACGGCGCCAAAAACTTGGTAGGCCTGGAAGATGTGTATATTTATGACCTACTTGTTATACCGCAAGTGCACGGCGTCTATCGGAGACGCGGCAAGTACGGGTCGATCCCACAAGGACTTGTGGTGCTCTGATTTTGATCTAAGGTTTGCTAGACCGAGTTTCAAGTGACAATGTGTAACAGATGTTTTGTTGCCGATACGGTGAGTTTGAGCTAAAGTGATTCTAAACTAAGGTAAAGAAGTAAATAGTAGAGCACCGGGGTGGTGAATCCACCACCCGAACCTATGCTAAGGCGTTCCTAATCAAGTTATACTATTGGTTCATTCCAGGAAGAACACCATGATAATGTTTTGACTAATCTTACACACTCCCCCTAGTATAGAGTGTCTTCTTACAAAGACACTCTATCACGGGGTCATGTGCTCAAAGAGCTAAATCATTCTAAGACAATGAAGCATAACAAGATAATAAAGAGAAGATGAATTCATTAGCATATTATCGGGGTTTTCAACAACACCCTGGCTAAAAACTTAGAACGTAATTAAACTAAAAATAACACTAAAGTTGTGCTCTGGCCAATCCAGGCATGACTCTAAACATCCACAGTTCCTCTATTTATACATGCAACCAACTATCAAACCCTAATTTTCATCCAATTCAAAATTAAAAACAAACCCAATCTTTAATGGCCTCCGAATCTCTTGTTCCTCCGCTTGTGCGGCTCGATATGTCGGCTCTGCTCCTTACTACGATTTTCTCTTTCACCAGTAAAACCCTAACCCTAGTCTTCTCTATCTCGACCTTAGCTCCTAGGGTAGAAGCCAAGACGAGCTAGAGAGTACTTGGGAGGGGATGGCGAGGATGGTTATCCGGTGGTTGTGGTGGGCGTGGCGGGAGAAGGTGTTGGCTCTGCACGGACATGGGTGGGGGAAGAGCGGGAGGAGAGGGAGACTCTCCGGTGTTGTCGGGTGAGGGAGAAGAGAAATGAATTAGGTTTTGGGTTAATGGGAGTTTATATTAGGTGTTGTGGTGTGAAGCGGGTGTATCAATGATCGATGAGGAAGGCGCCGCGATCGTTGGATGTAGCTAAGGAAGATCTGAACGACTGAGAGATTTGGAGTGATTTGATGTTGCACGGGAGCAGCGAATCTCAATGCGCGTGGCGGCAGCGACCGATGGATGAGGGAGATAGAAATCTCAACGGCTTGGGGTGTACGGGCTCGGATCCAGGTCTAGCTCAAGCCCATGTCTTGTAGATGAGTTGCTACTTGTTGTGTTTGCAAGATTGCGCGCGTGAGCTTAGGCTTTCTGCTCCATAGATGCTCGACTCCAATTCTCTGCTCCTTTGGCTCCTCAGATTCTCCAAGCTTTATTTATTACCTAAAAACACAAAATTAATTAATACAAATATTTATTCTTGAAAACAAAGAAAACACCGAATCTTGGATAATATCTGATTTCTGAGTACAAAAGATGAGTAAAGTGCCAATAAAAAGGTGTATAAATATGCACTATTTGGCACTCATCACTTCTCCTTAGATCCGATCCCAGCATGACCCAATCTCACTTTATACTTTCTAGTACTTGATTAGTGAGGCTTCTGAAGATTTGTTTACCTTAGTCCCATGAATTTGGAACCCATGGCCATATAACTCTTTGTTGAATCTCTGTTTTCTGATGCTTGCAATCCCTTTGTTTCTGTCTTGTACAGGCTGCTCATAGTAATTCTTATCTAGTGTTGGTTTCAGGAAAGATTATGACAAGAGACCGGAAGAAAAGCAACGGTTGGAATAGGAACGCAGACGGCAGATTATGGATACCCTTAGGAAGGACTTGGAGAAATCACTAGCAAGTGCATGGTGGAGAATCCGTGGTTCTGAAAACCATGTTGAAGAACAAACCAATCACTAGCAAGTGTGTTGAGATTAATTGTCCACGTGTTTGTAAGACCCGCTGAGGCTACACGTGAGGGGGCGTGTTGAGATTATTAGTCCCACATGGTTGGGTTATTTAAGATCCTACGGTTTATAATCTATTAGGGCCTCTCCACTCATTGCCAATTGGTTTTGAGTTGGATGCCCGCATTCTAATATGGTATCAGAGCAGGCTATTTGTGTCGAGTCAGTTAACCGCACCTTTACTCGCGTCACCCGATTTAATTGTCCACGTGTTTGTAAGACCCGCCGAGGCTACACGTGAGGGGGCGTGTTGAGATTAATTGTCCACGTGTTTGTAAGACCCGCTGAGGCTACACGTGAGGGGGCGTGTTGAGATTATTAGTCCTACATGGTTGGGTTATTTAAGATCCTACGGTTTATAATCTATTAGGGCCTCTCCACTCATTACCAATTGGTTTTGAGTTGGATGCCCGCATTCTAATAAAGTGCATGGTGGAGGAAGTTGAAGACGAGGAAGATGAAGATACGGGGGATGACATTGAAAATGACTTTGGTACGATTACGGATGATGAAGAAGTTGGGAAATTCAACTTATAGATCCTGACCGCGCACGGCCAACCACTTAAAACTGGAAACAATTAAAAATGGCTATTAGTCTATTTGTGAATCAATGTCTATTAGTCTATTTGTGAAGAGGATGTGTGCTCCAACAATTAAAAATGCTAGGAACAATATATTGACGAGAAAATAAGAAAATAATTATTAATAGAGGATAATATGTATGTATAAGAAAAACTCATAGATAGTGCATTTCAATGATTTCTTCAACACCCAAGTTGATCAAATCATTTCCTACAAACCAAAATAAAACTCACAGAGTCGTAACAATTAACACTTCAATGCTGATAAAAAAAAAAAAAAAAAAAAAAAAAAAACAATTAACACTTCAGACCTAGCAAGTCAAGGAAAATTTAAAATTTGATAGAATTCCTTGTTCTTATAATATCACTTCAGTTACTCTAAGATTTTGGTCATCACATAAGGGTATTTGTCTTCCGTTGACAACTTCTTTACACTGGCAAAAGAAGCACTTGCATCTATTGTAGCATATTGAACTTGTTCACTGGTCAGATCTCTTGCTCCCCAGTCGGACTGAGCAATGCCTTTCAGGTTTCACGATAACCACACCCAGAATTTCAGCTGTTAACTCAGCCACCTCAAATTTAGAATAATGCGAAGGACCCCTTCCTCTAATCGTACCAAACAGTTCACCCAACTCGACACTTTTGGAACATTTAATACCATAATCACGCTCTAGTTTTGAACTAACAGGTCTGGAACAAATTTTTCTTTTAGTAACTTGATCGATGCCAACACCAACAAAATTTATGGTGGTTTCTTCGAAAAATCTTTTCAGAGCATTTGGTATAGAATCCAAGTAAGAAAGTTGAATGATCAGGCAGCGATTTCCATGGCATAACTGAAGAATCGCAATATCTTTGTCTTTGGAGTCGAATTTGTATTTGACGTCAAAACCAATTTTACGGTCCACATCGATGCTAGCTGATGTAAGACAGCCGAACCGATACTTTCGAACTGGAGTGGCAGCTAGAGATGCACGAAGCTCAGCAAGAACAGTTTCGACCTTCCAAGGGTCATTTGTTACAGTCGTTACAATTTTAGCATCATTGAAAGGAACATTAAATCCTTACTAGCTCTTTCCATTCGGATTTTTTTGTTTGAAGAATGCATACTAGATAGATAGATAGATAGATTGGTAATTTAAGATCGAGAGCAAATGGGGGTTATTTATAGATTTGAAAAAGCACTTTAATGTTCTTGGAAATTGACCGATCGTTGGTATAAAAAAATGAGTTATTTTCTTGGAAAATGTAATACGACTTTTTAGTCAATGTTCCACATGGAAAATGTAATATGACTTTTCGGAACTTGACGAAATACCAAAGACATAGCCAATCAGGTAATGAACTTGCCATTGCGTATAGAATATGGATGGATTTATGAACCTACTGTCTTGAACTTCACCATCGAGAATAGTGCACCCGGCCAATATGTCAGTAACTCTGTCTTGGTTACCCATCCCTGTGTCATACTGTACTACACTGGTCAATCACTTTTTTTTTTTTTTTTTTCATCGGCAAATGTAAGAATATATTGATAGAAAAGGCTTACAGGAAGTAAGCAACAACAACCACCGCTGCCTTACAAGCAAGGACACCCCTTAAGGAAACCACAATTGCTAGGAACAAGGAAAAACCTAGACTAACACTACCCTGAAAGCCAAAAACAAAAGAAATGGAAAAGATTACAAAGCAAAAAAATGACCCCAGTTTGATGTTATAGTATTCTCCGATATTCCTTTAAGAGCTTCCTCATTCCTACACCATCGATATACTTGGAGTTTTACCTTTCGATTACTTGTTGCGTTTGAAGTTGTGACATTAAAGACCAAATCATTCCTACTCTTCCATATTGTCCAAGTGATGGCCGCGGGAAGCAAATTCCACAACACTTTACCCGTTGAAGATAAGTGTTTTACCTTCCAACCTTTGATGATTAAATCGATGCAATTCGGCATCACCCACTCTATTCTCACATATGATATGAAGTAGTTCCATATCTCCGCAACTGTCGGACAATGAAGCAGTAAGTGAGGAGCAGTTTCTTCTGTCTTGCAGCACAATAAACAACCATTGACTATCACAGTTCTTTTCTTACGGAGGGTGTCCATGGTTGCCATCTTTTTATGATATACCTGCCATAAGAAAAAACCTACTTTGTGTGGCCAAGATCTAGACCAAACGCTAAGATTAAGATTCGCCATCTCATGTTCTTTTTCAAACCAAGAGTAAGCTGACCTAACCGAAAAAAAGCCCATTTTGTCAAACGACCAAGAAAGGGAGTCTTCAGTAGTGTTGCTAAGCACCTTCTCTTCAATCAGAGATAATAAAGAACAGACCTCATTGATTTGATGTTGATACAGTCTTCTTGACAAGCCAAGGTTCCAACTCCCTCCATTAGAGATTCTCTCAGCACAATGTTGAACCGTACAATACTTGGATTCTGTTATCGCGTATATGCTAGGAAATTTGTCTTTAAACGACAGATCACCAGCCCATTTATCCTCCCAGAACCTTGTTGTATTTCCGTTTCCAACAATAATAGTTGAACCTTGATTAAAAGCTTTTAGTTGAGAGAAAATACCTTTCCAAACTCCGCAGCTGTTAGTCCCTTTAGGCTTCTTAGTTTCTCTATCACAATTAGCAGAACCATATTTTGTCACCATAGCCTTCCTCCAAAGTGCAGTCTTCTCTTTGTTGAAACGCCACCACCATTTGGAGAGTAATGCTTTGTTCATGCTCTTTATAGATTTAATACCTAGCCCCCCTTTTTTCAAAGGAGTGCGGCAAATTTTCCATGACACATAGTGATGACTTTTCTTTGAGTCTGAAGCATCCCATAAGAAATTCCTAATCACCCTTTCGATAGATTTGATCACCTTAGATGGCGCAATAAAAAGAGAAAGCATGTAAATAGGTATGCTGGCCAGAACGCTCTTTATGAGTGTTAATTTTCCGGCTTTGCTGAGGCTAGATCTCTTCCATGAGCACAGTCTTGATTTACACCTTTCTATTATCTCTTCCCATTTTTGTGTAGTATACGAAGAATCCCCTAAAGGCAAACCTAGGTAACCCGACGGAAAGGATTATCTTGATTTACACCTTTCTCTTTTTGCAACCTAACATGGCAGCCATAGAATCAACATTCACCGCGTTGGCAACCCCGAAAAGACTACATTTCGCGAAGTTGATATGAAGCCCAGAGACCATTTCGAATCCAAGGAGATAATATCTTAGATAATTCATTTGCTCAGTAGAATCATCTAAGAAAACCAACGTGTCATCAGCGTATTGCAAATGACTCACCTTCAAACCGTTCGAGCTCATGGAAAACCCCCCTAAGTGACCTAATTCATGACCAGTTTGAAACATAATATTCAAGGCTTCTGAGACAATAAGGAAGAGAAAAGGCGAAAGTGGATCACCTTGTGTTAATCCTCTCCCCGTGATGAACTTGGAATGAGCTGACCCGTTTATAAGAACTGAGATTGGCGTATTAGAAATGCACCCTTGAATCCATTTGCGCCAAAGAGTACCGAAACCCATCTTACCCAATACCTCGTCAACAAACTCCCAAGAAACATGGTCGAAAGCTTTTTCAAAATCAATCTTACAAAACCACCCTGGTATGTCGCTCTTTATTCTCGAGTCAAGACATTCGTTCGCAATCAAAGCGCAATCCAGAATTTGTCTTCCTTTTATGAAAGCTGCTTGCTGATGGGAAATAAGAGCAGGGAGAACCACTTTCAATCTTTCAGCTAACACCTTCGAAATCATTTTGTACACACTATTCATTAATCCAATGGGCCTGAAATCTTTCACTTCCTCCACCACCTCTTTCTTAGGGATTAAGGAGAGAAACGTGTTCTTGAGTCTCCAATTTATAGTTCCCCAATTGTTGAAATCTTTAACTACCTTCATAATGTCATCACCCATGAAGTGCCAGCACTTAAGAATGATCATTACCTGAAACCCATCAGGGCCGGGAGCTTTATTTTGACCTAAACTCTTCAAAGCCGCTATACATTCAGATTCTAAGATATGTGTTTCCAACCCAAGAAAGAATCGTAGAATTTATTTGTTTGAATTGCATACACTGCAATCGAGGGCCTTGGGGAGGAGTTCTTTGAAAATAAATTTGAGAAGTATCCCGTGACGAGACGATTTGATAACATCTTTGTCCTCATCAACTGTCAGTTCACTTTCAGAGAGTGAATCGAGTTCCTTCGACGTCTCATTTTGACAATCCTGTGGTAGAAATTGGTATTTCTATCACCATCCAGATTCCAAGAATTTCCAGACTTTTGGAGATACATAATATGCCTTCTATCGGCTAGCACTTCAAATTCTCGTTGCATCTGCTCCTTTCTAGCAACTTGAATGTCAGTGATGGCCCCATTGTCTGTTAAGCTATCCAACGAAGAAAGTTCTACCAAAATATTTTCGATCTGTCTATCCACCATACCAAAAACTTCTCTATTCCAAAGTTTGATATCTCTTTTTAAAGCTTGAAGCTTTTTAGCCAATACGAACCCTGCTGAGCCATGAAAAGAATACGATTCCCACCAATCTTTCATTAGTTCAAGGAGATTTGTATTATGCAGACACATTGCTTGAAATCTAAAAGGGGAAGGTCCCCAGTCTTGTTGATCGCAGGATAACAAAATTGGAGTGTGATCTGACATTGGTTTGCCTAAAACATGAGCTGAGATAGAAGGATACTGAAAATCAAAATCCGAGGAGATGAGAAACCTATCCAGCTTACTGCGGTTCTTCCAAGTGAATTTTGCCCCGGCCATACGCAAATCCGCCAACTCTCCGTCTTCAATAAATTTCTGAAAATGCTTCATTCCTCTACTAGTGCTAGTACAACCCACTCGTTCTCTCATTTTTAAAATCTCATTAAAATCACCTCCAACACACCAAGGGAGATTCCATTGATTCTTAACAGCTAGAAGCTCCTCCCATAAAGAATTTCGAGACAAAACATCACACGGAGCATATACCCCTGTAACAGCCCATTTGAAACTATCCAACAACATTTTGCAGCTTAAACTAATTGAAAATTTCCCCAAGATAACATCTTCAACATCAACAGTGTTCTTGTTCCATATGATTAAAATGCCACCAGAAAATCCTATTGAGTTAATAGCCTGCCAACCAAATATTCCCCCACCCATTATTTGACTAATAATACTGTCATCACAAGTTTCTAGCCTGGTTTCCTGTAAGATAAGCACATCAGGCTTCCAAATTTTCACACATTGAAGCAACCTAGCCCTTCTTTTTCTCTTCCTTATGCTGTTTACATTCCAAGAAATCAAATTAAACATAATTAACAAAACCCTTGAACCCAAAACAGGGGCAACCTTAACTGTTCACCTCATCCCCTTCACGAATCTGATCTTTAAAGGCGTCTACATGGAGTTGAATACCATGGACAATCATTTCCATATACTCTTCCTTAGAGTCTGGAAAGTTCATCCCAGTAGGGCTTAAAACCCATTTTGCCATGTCAAATAGGGTTCCAAATTTATATTCTAAATATTTTTGAGCCTTACTTAATTTTCTTGGATCACATTGATTTGACCCAAAAACAAGAATCGGGAGGTGTTTGAACACTGCTAACCTGATAATCAATCTTTTTGGTTCTCGCCATCTTAAGATTAATTTGGAATCCAAAGGAGGAAGGATTGGATTTACCTCCAATGAAATTTCTGCTTAGGGAAGAAGATTGAGGTTGGGAATCATCAACTGGAAGCCCTACTTCTTCGATAGGGGGAGAATTGGGGATTTCTCCATCTTCTAATGTTTCTATTTCATCAGGATTGATAGAAAAATTATGGTCCTTATCCGACCCCATCGAGACCATATGAGTTGAATCACCCAATCCTAACTCGCTAGCAGAAGACTCAGCGTCAGACAAATTTATGTCTACCGATCCAAAATTTCCACTCTCCATATGGGTCCGTTCCAGAGATTTAGTAGCTAATGAAGATGATGGGCTTTCGATTATCTTGGGCCTATTGCAATTCTCGAACGTACCTTTAGGTAGGAACCCAAAGTTGGATTTCAAGGGACCAGCTGCAATCGAACTAGTCATCTGTTTAGGAGTTTGAAGTACAGATGAATAATTCAAAGTTAGCCGTTGGGAAGAGATTGACAGAGACGTATTATCCTGAGCGATATTTAAGAGAGGTGGTTGAACATTTAAGAGGGGGAACGTACAATCCAGCGGAGAGATGACAGGTGGTAGACCTTGCTGCAATCTCGAGACACGCAAAGACTCTTCTCTTCTCTCTACACTGGTCAATCACTGCAATGAAGAATTGAAGTGTTTAATCAGTACCAACAATTCAGCTATCTTCTTGGGAATGATCAAGAAAATTCTTTCATATTTTCATGTCTCTTCCTGTCCCAACCAATTATATTACGCCACCAACCAATTATATTACGCCACCTAGTTTTTGCTTTGCTGTTTCGTTATTAATTCACGGCAAATTTTATATTGACCTAACGTCGTTATTCATTAAAACATCTAGATATCTGCCGTCTTTGTTCTTGGTCTTTTGGCTCTTCGTCTTCTTAAAGAAGACTATGCATTTGATCTCTCTAGATAAAATTCAGTAACATATCCCAAAGATTTTAAATAAAAGATTTTTATATAAAAATTTCATTGCTTTGAGATAACAAAAAAACAACAAAAAATCGAAAATCAAAAACCTTGTTCAGATCCACAATCCCTAGTAGTGGCCGATTCTAGATAAAATTAAGCTCATGGAAGATTTATTTAAGTTTAAAGAACAACAAATTCAAAAGAGGCGAAAGAGGTTGAAAATTGGTTGAGATATAAATCTGTTTTGGTTAATTACAAAGGCAATCTGTTGAAAGGAAATCAAATTCAAAGTAGGCCAAAATTTTGCATTAAATACAAAGGTATACCATTTGTAGGCACCAAACTCAAAATGTTCCTGCTGCAAATTTACAAATGAACAACTTCATTTACCAATATAAAATGATGAAAATTTATATTCCTTTTCGTGTGCCTATACTAAAAATGGACTTAGGTTATTGTTGGACGCAACAATAAATACAACGCACTAAGTAACAAATCCATTTGTCAAAACTTCCAACCATGTGTGGTTTACTTCGTTAGAGGTGTCTTCCTCTTATCTTGTATACCCGTATAGTATTAGGTTCACTAAAACAATAAATTCTTGCATTGGAAACAAGATTTGTTTGTTTTATTGCATTGAAAACAACAATTCTTTGCATTGGGAACAAAATTTGTTGTTTTTAGTGCAAGAAAGACCAATTTCTAATAGAATAAGACAAAAAAACCCAATTTCCAAAGACATAAAATAATTCTTTATTAAACCTTAACATGTATACGGGTATACAAGTTAACAAAAGCCTATATTAATTTGGTCAGAAATTATGTGTGGTGACTTAGTCCCTTTGTCTTCCATGCAGTTTTTCTTGTGTGAGTTTTATGCATGGATTAGTGTGTTGTAATGTTAATCAGAAGACGTGTGTAAATCAACTGTAAAAGCCATTATGTACGTATACAAACAATAACCACATCAAGTTGGAGTCAACACTGTAATGGTATAAGGGAATCTGCAGCATCCAAAGAGACAAGACTGTGTATGAATTGTTGTTGTGAATCTATCTCTTCCAAATTAAACATTAGAGATGCTTAGGTAATTATTGATAAATAGGTCATGAATCAATAGTACTTCTGCACATGTTTGCAGTCAAGTTGTTTTGTGCATCCAAGTGTATCCAGGGGAGCCAGAATGTAGTTAGACTTGGGTGCAAGTTCAACTATTTACTACGTTAGAATGTGAAATTGCAGTTAATCAGCCTGTTTGCTTATCTATTATTCTTCATATTATTAAGCTTATACTTGGGAACTTGGGAATTTAGCGAGTCTTTCGGATTAAGGGGTTCATAAATTTACTGAAGCTGTTTAAGTAAAAATGCCGAGCAAAGAATCCAACATACTAATACATGTCATATGTTTGTTTTAGATTCATTCAGGTGGAGGCTTCAATCCAATTTTTTTGCCAGTTACTTGCTATTGCAGGAAAATGTACCCAACCTACTTTTAGCAATGTAAAAATTATAGTTTTTGAGTTTAGTAGATAGAGGTCGGCTCACGGCACTCCTTTTATCGTCCATCTAATACTATGTTAACGTACTTTACAAGGCGATGACATTTGCCTAATCTTTCCGAAGTCCAGTTTATAGCTCCATGTTTTATTTCGGCCAATTAATAAGTTCAAAACATAATAATCTGGCATATATTGTTATAAAAAAAATATGTCATCTTCTGTACAAACAATATTCACAGCAAGTTGGAGTTAATTTTACTAGTTCGAACCTAACTCTCTAGTGGTATAACGGAATCTGCAGCATCCAAAGAGGCAAGACTGGGAGTATGAATTGTTGTTGTGAATCTACCTCTTTCCAATCCCTTCTTTTCAAAAAAACTTCCAAGTTCCTGAACGGGGATTGTAAATTTGTGATTTACTTCTATCCCAGCAATGATATGCTATGAATTCTCCTTTCATCTTGATGTATTCAATTTCGGTGAAGTACGAGTAGAAATTCCACTGGAGCTTGTGACAGGGAGAAATCATTGAGTGTTTTTTATCCCAACGTTTGGTATTGTTGTTAAACACCCATATGACCACATCAGTTCTTGACGAAGGATCGAAGAGGCTCAATTCCCCATCCAACTCGAAAAGTTGAAACTCATTTTCCGGGTATCTTCTATGCGTTGGAGAGTCGTTAGATGGCGCAACAGCTTCTATGGTGCTAAACTCCTCCGTTTCAATATTGAATGACAATATTGAGTCTGATAGGCTAGGTTTAACCCGGTTGTTCCACACTAAGTATGCTATGCAATCCACCATCCAGTAAAATGTCCCGTTGATAAATACCGGAGGTCTTTCTTTACTCGGAGGATAAGAGCAGCTACCAACACTTCTTCTATGCTTAGTTCTTAAATTAAGAATCTGAAATTCGAATATTGGTGAACCATTGCGACATAATACCACTTCGTACGCCTTCTTGTGTGGATGGAAGTAAAATCCACACACATATAAAAGTCTATATGGCGCAGTGACAGTTACTTGTTCTTTTGTAATCGGGTTCCAAATACAGAATTGGGTTAAATGCCAGGCTTGGCTTGTGAATAAAGAAACCCATCATACGAACCCCAGAGATTAGTTGGGCGTTCCTCGGGATAGGAACTAAGATCGAAGCTTGTAACCTCAACGTACTCAGCATTATCATCATAAAGAAAAAGCTTTATGTCATTTTCAATGGGTTGCGAAAGAGATCGGACAACAATGGTTGGAGTAGCCCGGGCTTGGTCTAGGTGTGCGCGCATAAAGTAGGGATCCGTGGTTAAGTCATATAATAAGTCATCTGGTCTAGTTTGATGCCGCAACTGGAAGATGCACTTTGCCGGAAGTCTAAGGAGTATGTTGGTGATAATATGATGAGGAAGATCAGGGATAGGATGTCCCTCCTCAACTTCTGATAACTTTTCTCTATTACTGTTTTTCGTGAATAAAACACGACACTTGCCCCAAAGAATCGGTGCCCAAGCGATGCATGGATGTTTACCCATTGATCAGATAATTCTGAAAAAAATAGAAAAATAAAGATGATCAAAGAGAGGTTTTTAAGATTCTGAAGGAAGGATATGTGTGTGTCTGATAACTCTTTATGTGATATATGATCTTAGGTACCCACAATACGATCAATATTTATACGCAGGCTAGAGCTGACTTTTACGAAACCAACCAGGAACAGGAATAGTCAATTGACTTTCTAGCTTCTAATTCTACTACGAGGCAAAAGTGGGACCACTTGGCCACGGCTTTCTATATTCTTTTTAGTCGGTTTTATTTTTATTTTTATTATTTTTTGTTTCCTAAACAGAAAAAGAGACGGAATTGGAAATTATAGGAGTATTACACTTGTGTTTTGATACCCTATTTGCCATCCGGAAAATGGATTATTGGTCCAAATGTTTTTAAAACATGGATCTAAACTTAAAAAATAGCGAGGATGAAACTGGATGCATCCTGATGTAAATTAAAAATAAGAAAAAATATTTGAAATTGGGTATGATGAAACTGGTTACATCCTGACTATTTTTATATTTTTGTCCATTTAAACAATATCAAAATCTAGATGTCTTTTTCACCCAGGAATTGTTGATTTTGGTCTTTTTAACCAATTTTGTGTTTGCCATATCATGGTTGGACTGATTATTACCTTCACAAGTTGATTTTCTCTTTACATGTTCAATTAATGGCGCTCAATATGTAGAGGATTATACTCTGGTTAGGGTTCTGCATAAGATTAAAAGAGTTATTAGTTACTTTTGAAAGTTACACATGTTTCTATTTTTCTAAGTTCTCTAATTTACACTTGGATCGGTGATTCATATAATTGATAGACTGGTTTATGTATATTCGACTTACAAATCAAACAAGCCAAGCAACTAACCTTCTTAGCAGGCTCGCTAAACTGAACACCAAACTTTGGCCAAGGAATCGCTTTTCCAAGAGTTTGCCCTAATGTTTCCATACCGAGAAAATTGTACGGGTATTTAAATTCGGTTTTATTACTTCATCAATCAGATTTTGTGGCAATCAACCTCCAACCCATCCTTTCCATGTAATTGTTGTTTTTCATTAAAGAAAAGCTCTACCTCTAGCAAGGACATTTGCCTTAGGGACTCGTCAAAAAGGTTGCACCTTCTACCTGCTTGGAAATATATGGCATATGAACATCTTCAAGCGAAAACTTCAAAACAAATTGAGATTTAAAATGCATGTAAAAATAAACCAGATACCGGAGAAACTGCTTTAGTTGTCGCGATCTCAGATTGGCTCCGACTAGGTGGATCTTTTGACGTCACATCAAGAGTATGTTTCCCCGAATTTTATTGACTTACTGCTGGCGAGAGAGTAATATTCCATATTCGGGTGACAAATATGCCAAATTCCACCGTGAATGCGAAGACACAGATGAATAGGTAACAAATATACAAGGTTCTCCAAAATACACCCTAGCATCCGTGATTCATATAGTAGTTGATGGCATATTTCAAACTCATATGGTCTTAAGATCATGTAACTGGTTTAAAACACATACCTTCGAAACTTTTTCAGATACTGCCACTAGTGGAGAAGGGGGTTTTAATGACCCACATCCTCGACTCTCAATATAGGTCAACGGACCGTTGACCGGTCAAAGCGGTCCTAGATAGAGTAAATTTCCGGAGCACAGATTAGAGCGTTAAAAACGGTCATTTTAGAATTTTTTTAATTACAATTATATCCCCGAGTTATCAACCCACACCGTGACCGCTTGACCTAGTTGAATCAGTGCTAATTTTCTTAGGTGGGTCCCTCCATTTCCCACCTCGTTATCATCCATGCTATAACATATCTCTCTCTCCAACCTTTTCTCTCGATTTTGTCGACAAAACCACAACAAAAATATCTTCTTCTTCCGAAGACTGTGAAAATGACCAGACTACCCTTATCGGAATAAGTGCAATAAAAATTTCGAAGACTGTGAAAATGACCATATTACTCTTATTGGAAATAAGTGCAATAATTATTACGGAGATTGTGAAAATGACCAGACTAACCTTATCGAAAATAAGTAAAGTAAATATTGCACACTTTGAAAATGACCATATTACCCTTACTAGAAATAAGTGCAATAAATATTATAGAGACTGTGAATATGACCAGACTACCCTTATCGGAAATAAGTAAAGTAAATATTACATACTGTAAAAATGACCATATTACCCTTACTGGAAATAAGTGCCATAAATATTATACAGACTGTGAAAATGACTGGACTACCCTTATCGTAAACTACTAGATTTTTCTTCCCAAAAATAGGGACCCTATGTTACGATGTCACATGGTTCGGTAAGTGATAAGTGATAAATTGCACCACCTAATTTAAAACAAGGAGAGCGTGCGATGAACATTTGTGACACGTGGTAAGAAGTTAACCATTTGATCTTGAAACCAATCGAGATGGGTGTCAAAGACACTAGTCGTCAACTCTCTTATCGCACTTTGTAACAATGGGTTTCTATTTATTGTTAGAAGAGAGAGAAAATGAAAACTTAAATCAGAAACCTAAATCTTAATCCTTATCCGCCTCCTTCACCCCCATCTTCTCCTCCTGTGTCTGAAATTCAGGCACGCTCACCCCATCTTCTTTTCTTTCTACTGAAACCCTAACACACTAAATCGAAGTAGAGTTATTACTCTCGATCAACTTCATAACCAAATCTTGAGTTTTCAGAATCAAGAAGAAGGAGGCAGTACCCCCATAGCTTCAATCTTAAATCTTCTTCAGTCGCTCCTAAACCCAACCCCATTTCTTCATCTTCTTCATCCCCTCATAATCTCTCTGTAAAACCCAAACTTTCCCAATTTCAAAACCTTAATTTTATCTTGTTTATCAAAGAGAAACGAAATCACCATATTCCAGAAATTTAACGATATCCCCAAAATAAAAACCCCAGTTTCATTGGAAATAGATCGTTATTTATAGAGGAAACCGCTAGATCCAAAATTCTTCAGATTTGAAATGCAATTAGGGGTTTGATTTGGGGGGTTAGGGTTTCTGTAAATTGTATTTGTAGAAATTTTCGTTGAAGGCTACAGGTATTGACTTTCTTCTTTGCTGAACTTATTTTTGAAAAATCATTGAAATCATAATGATTGCCTTGTTGTATGAACTTATCTTATGGTGAAATTTTGCTAATTTTGCCCAGTTTTGATGTTCGTATAGTATCAGTCAGCCAAGCTTTTAAGGAGTTCATGTAAGTTCCAGCAAGTTTAGTTTTATGGGTATGTAAACTTTTCTTGTTTTAAATTTTTTAAATTTGAACTTGATTTCTTATTTTAAATTTTTGGTTTTGGTTTTGGTTTTTGATTTTATTTATCTTTCTTTTCAGAAATGGATGGAAAAGGTGGAAAGGGTCTTGTTCGATTTTCTGAAATGAAGATGGAAGAATAGTTTCTGCTGCAGATGATGAGGTTATGGAGGTTGATAACGTTGAACCCTAGCCTGGTTTTCATTTTTTCATTGTTCCTTCTGCAAAATAATAACCCTAGTATTTGTTTCTCGTCGCTGATGTTTATGGGTTTTGGTGTTTGTAGATTTTTGTTGGTGATTGAAGGTGTTCTTTACACAGGTAAAACCCCATTATTTTGAACCCTTGTTATCTGTTTTTGTTAATTCGTGTGTATCTTATAAATCTCTCTGTTTTTAAGTGTGTTTGTTTGAGTTTAACATTTTTTAATTAGTTTAATGTTGATTTTTGATTGCAGCTTAAGGATGGAGAAGTAGATGAAACTATGTGCGACTTTGATGAGCCTGAGACTCTTACCAACTGGATTACACCTTGGTGAAGTTAAGAATATGGTTATTCGAGGTGAAGCTGGTGCTATCTTTTGAAGAAAGAAGGTGATAACTTGTTTCCCAATAAAACCTCTATTTTTATTTTTATTTTGGATTTGGTAAAATTGTATTGTCAGTTCTGTGTATGAAAACACAGAAGTAACATGAACATTTATGGTAGGAAGCCTCAATACTTCCATGATATTTAATACTAAGAGGTATATTCTAATGTGCTTTGCAGGGTTCCCATTCCAGTTCGTGAGAGGAAATGAAGCCGTGATGATTTATATAGAACACAAGTTTAAGAATTTCAACTCCATGTTATTCATCATGCTGTCAATAGAGCTAAATTTTACCAAATCCCATTTCTTTTTAAAACTAGGTTTTTTTTTTTTAATTTTACAAAAAGATCATTATATAACTTTGATTTTTGTTGTTGTTGTTGTAATTAAATTGTATTTTGTGGATTTTATATGTTTTTAAATCATCTCTTAACTAATTTTTCTATAGTTGGAAATTGCAGGACGGGTCCTGGTTCAAGTTAAAGAATCTCAAGCATGTACTTTCTTATGGTAATCAAGAACTCACTGTAATAGCTTGAACCTTGGTTGCTTTTATTTTCATCTTTTCTATTATTTTATTTGTAAGCTAATGAAGAGTGTTTTACTTGCATCTGTGGAGATTTCCTCGATGTTGGAAAAAATATCTATGGATTAGATGGCTGAGGTTAAGGGACCTTCAAATTTTAGCAAGTGTCCACAATCAAGAGTTCATTGTAACTGCTCAGACTATATTTCGCTTCTATTATATTATTTATAATCTGAAGGTAATGATGAATGAATGATTGGCTTGCAGGTGTAGAGTCCTTCGCGGTGATGAAGGATAAGGCTGAGGTTAAGGGAGCCTTAATTCTAACAGGAGGCGATAGTCAAGATTTCTTTGTAACTGCTCGGACCATGCATTGTTTATTCCTTCCATGTTCTGTTAGCTTTACAGGTGGTCGATGTAGCCTAATTCATTTTAGACGAAGCATTGTTAATTAGTTCTCTTTTTAAAAGGTTTAGATTGCTGATGGTTTAAATGCTCATGACATTTTGACTAATGATGTGGTTGTGTACATACATACGGCTTTACGTTTTCGAACACATGATCTAATAGACCACTTTGAATCCTTAATGGTTTATGTGGTATGTCCTGTAGTACCATCTTGGTGACCTCATATGCTTGGCATGCTTGGTAATTCTTATGCCATAGTTGGCTATTTTGATTTGAGTTTACTATAGAGAGGTTTATTAGTGATGCGTTTGTTACTAAATTTGTGCCTTTACTCTGATTATTTTGTACTTATCTACCGGGTTCATAGATCTAGCCTTCCTCGCTTACATTTCTTGTTAGAGACCCTTGACCATCCCATTCTTTCATATGCAGTGCAATTAGCTATTGGATACTAATTTCTAAGCATGAAGTTTCATAGTTCTCTTAAAATTATTGTCACTGTGATCTTGAACATTCTAGTCTAAGCATGAAGTTTTACTTGTCTTAAAATTATTGCCACTGTGATCTTGAACATTCTGGTCTTTGCAATCCATTACGAATAATGGCACTTGTTTGCTCCTATTCCCTGTAGTGCAGTTGGATTGCAGTTGTCATATTTGTTTCTTGCTTTCTTAGTCTTCTTATGTAAGATGGCTCATTAACTTTCTTGTTTGATAATTCAGGGAGAATTTTGGCCCCATGATTCTACAGGGAGCCAGTTGCTAAGGTTCTATATCGGTGAGTTTGAAGTCCCCATCCAGTGACTTGTGTTTTTTTTTCTTCTCCTCTTTTCTGGTCTTGTTTACTGTTGATTTTTCCTATTCTTAAACTTTTTGTTTAATTCTTGACTCCCTTGATTAATGGGAGGTTCCCACCTGCTTTAAAATCTATAGTGGATGATGGATTGTTACAGGTTGGCAGGCATACAACTAATTCACCGGCAATATGCAGCTAAAAAACTTGCTGAGCCTGGACTTATCTTAACAGACTCTTTACTAGGATTAATTATGGATGCCATCCAAATTGAAATCGTCAAATTGTTTCGATGCACGGGTGGGTTTTGAGCAATTTCAATAATCTAACTATGCTTTGATGGAGTTACAGGAAGTTGTCATCTTGTCTTTGTTTGTTAGTTTTATTGATTTTGAAAAATTAATTTTGTTGTAGGTACTCGATTGTTAAGTGTGGGCTCAGTTCATCATTTGAGAGGAAAGGCTGCTAGCACTGAAGGGGTATGAGTAACTATCCCATGAGATCTTGTGATCTTCGGTTAGTTCTAAGAAAAATTGCAGGGTAATTTCAATTACTCTCTCTATTTTTGGCTATTACATAGTTTTGTTTCTGAATGAAACTTGCCTTTCTTTGGTATGTCATTGATAAGAGATGTGGATTGAGCTGAAAATGGGACTTTATTGTTGTTTGTTGTTTCACTTGTGTAGAGTATAACTTGATTGCTTAAGTTTGTGTAATGTGCAGGAAAGCAAGATAGTGTGTAATGCTTAGAAAGCTTTGGAACTCATTTGTTAATTTGCTGGAGGAGGAAGGAGATGTTGCTGACCATGGAGGTTATTATTGAAGCCCATAATCCATCTCTCATCAAATGTATTATCCATATGATTGCGGAGAGCCTCAAATACAGGTTGCAAACAAGGTACTGAGTAATGTCTATCTTGATTGATTAGTTTCATAATAGTGATATTCAACCTTAAAGTTTGTATTTGTTGCCTAAGTTGTAGGATTACTAGAAATTTTCCCACTGAAGTAACTACATTGAAGGCTCATTTTTATGAATGTCTGAAATCAAGGAATTTGTATATACTTCCAGAGATATTTTAGTTCATGAGTTGTTTTGGTTATTAATCTTGGGGCCTCTCTGCAATCTTACCTGCAATACCTGTTACCGTTCTTACATTAGGATTCCATGTATAACCCATTTTGTATCTTGTGCTTGAGATATTTCAAGGTCATGAATTAATGAACTAGTTACGTTTGTCGTTGTGTCGATGTTGGACAGAGGCAGGTAAAGAGATTGACATCATATTGGTTAGGATACCCACCTTTATAGATCAGTGTCCTCTCATGTGCATGGCAATGGTTATTGTTTTTATAAGCATTTTCTTGACTATTGTGACCTCCCCACATTAATCAGTTGATGGATTTTTCTGTGCAGGTACACCATTATGAAGTAGGAATAAGTTCTTCATCATCATCGGAGTTTATAATTTTGTTGGTTAATCAATAGTTTTTTAGTTCATCATTTTGTAATCGAATCCTAGAACTACAGATTACACTGGTCAGAACTACAGATTTTAATCCTTTGTGCAATTTGAAACCAATGAATCAATGCATGTTAAATTGAATGATCATTTGTGTGCAAGTTTAAATTAATTCTCATTTTTATTTGATTTGAATTTGGTTTTCATTTGATTCTCATTTGAATTCTAATTTGAGTTTCATTTGAATTCTAGTTTGAGTTTCATTTGATTCTCATTTGAATTTGGTTTTCATTTGATTCTCATTTGAGTTTCATTTCTGTTTGATTTCAGATTCAGTCAGGCCAGATAGCCAATCACTACGGGAAAAATCATCATTGACGACACTAGATAAGAGTTGTAGTACCCCTATGACAACTCCATTTCATGCATTGTGGAACGGGGGTATTGTAGAAAGTCCAAGATTTTCTACAATGGTTGACAAGGGTTGTAAAGGGTGATGTGATTCATGGTTCGACAATATTTTGCCAAAGTTGTGATTCTCTTTCGATTTTTTTTTTTGAAAGCCTAACACAACTCTTGCTTGTGTTGTAGGACTATTTTACACAACAAAGGATGCGTATCGTAAAAATATGTAACACAACACTTGTATAAGTTGAAGGTCTATCTTAGACAACCTAGGATGTGTATCGTAGAAATATGTAAGACAACACTTGTATAAGTTGAAGGACTATCTTAGACAACCTAGGATGTGTATTGCAGAAATATGTTGCACGACACTTATTAGAGTTGTAGAACTCTGTTGGACAACACCTAGTTATGTTGTAAAGACATTCTTTCACAACCTCTGGTTTGTGTAGTTGAAATATGGAACACAACACTTATTAGAAGTTGTGTTCATAAATCTATTTTGAAAAAAAAATTATAGCTGAAACCGAATTGCCGAAAGTATTTCACATTCACATTTGCCAGTGTAACACGTTAACCTGCCAGTGTTAAACACACACATTCAAAAGATGGCAGTGATATTGATATAGATGTTTGTTACAAAAATTTAAAGTTTCCTGAACAACTCCAACAAAAAGGATGCATTATACTTCGCATATGAGCTAATTTAAAGTTTCCTGAACAACTCCAACAAAAAGGATGCATTATACTTTGCATATGAGCTTATCAGTGCGCATTCCATCAGTAAGGGCATGAATAGTTTCCTCCATGTTGATGTCTATTAGGCCCAGAACCTCCATATCTGTAGTTCTCTACGTCCACCACCACCACCGCTGAAATAACCAAAAAGAGGAGAACGATAGAGCCATTAGCATTTGGAACTACATGAATAACAACAAATTCTGAGATAGATGTTAGTTCTGCATTGCTTCACACATCAAAAGAGAAACATCTAGCTTTATGCAAATTCTGAACCTATGGTGCCATAGCACTATGCCAACAATGTCAAAATAGAAACATCTAGCATTATTGACAACTTAAACTATGTTCAGCTGCCATTTGACATAATATGCAAGTTGTAACCAAGTTCGAGCATGCTTTTGTTGATGTTATTATACTGAAACTGAATCAACAAATGTACAACACAGCCAAGTATTAAATACTTTTAATGCAGAGATGCTTATCACACCCCTCGACAATTGAGATGTTGGATACTGATCTTCAAAATACAAATGGGCTAAATTCACAAATTCTCTTCACCTCAATTTACCAACTTCAGGTTTAAGCCCATCCAAAATCAGAATTCTTAGCAATGTTTCGCTACCCCTATTAAGTATGTATTGCAACGTACCACACAACTTTCAGACCTCTCAAATGATATTTCAGGCACGACATCTACTAGCAGCACTTTATGTCAGACCATTACACTTAAGATTACAATTCAAATAATATTTCAAGATGGTGGCGACCTCACCCACTAGTAAAGACTAATGCAAACCATTGCATTTAAAAATACAATGACACTAAAATAACTTTTTTAAAATATTTGACATGCCAATTCATAAATGATCAAACAAAAGATAGCATACAGCCCTTGTGATGACACATAGACTAACATGGTTCATAGTTTAAACAAACGTTGAATACAGGTTATAGAAATAGAGTGGGAAAAAGAAAGGTACCCTTGGACAATAGGCGAGTAATAATTGAGACATAAAGGAAAAAAATTAAAAAATCCCATTTGCTCCAACATTAACTTACTTCATAATTGTAGTTGAAAACATATGGATGCGAGAGATGATATCCCTCGTCTAAAGCAATACCCAATTGTTCCCATATTACACCTTTATCAGTACTTTTTGCAACAACAATGTCTCCTTGCAAAGTGATAGAGTTCTTTGTTTCATAGAACATATAAAGACTACCCCCCTGTATAATAACCAACAAAATTTGAGATCTATGGAAAATTTCCAACATACACGAGAGGTTAGCAATATACAAAAGAAGGGAGAGAAGTTACAACTAAACAAAAAATGTGATACTTGGCCGAGGATATTGCTAGACACATCATAGACAGGTGTGTGGTATTATGATCTCCCAATGTCTAAAGCATAACTCTTAACTTATTTAACAAGGATACACTAAAGTCTTCTTTTAAAATACAAATGAAAACATGTTCAAAGACAGGTTCAAAAACATGTTAAGGCAATTGTATCTTGGTACAACTAAGATGAACATGAAGTTCTCTAGAAGTCCTAAACTACTTCGAGTGTCACAGCTCAAAATTCAGGTTCCTTATGACAATTTTGGAATCCCATACGTTCAGTCCTATAACTTTCGCACTAGCCAATTATACATTATGACCACGACAATCCATCATACTCATTGGGAAAGAGTAATTCAAGCAGAACAACTTTATAATTAGGATGAACACGCAGCTGGCTAAACTTTCTACAATACTACAAGTATCTCAAGCTTATCGAAGTAGAGGGTTTTTGGTTCAGGATCCCATCAGTTTAGTTCCACAACTTTCATACACTCGCCATATCACCCAATTCTTATGATATGACATAAACCGACATTATACATTTTTAGCCACGGAGATCTATCTCGAGTAGATTGATCTACTTTATCTAATTTAATTCTTATCGGATGAACTTGTCGAATTTGTGACCTTCCACCTCAAAAAAATCATATTCTTATTATTAAACTGCTTCTAAACATGAAATCCTTAATTCAAAATTTGAGATTAACATACCTTGAGGAACAAAAAAGGCTCAGCAACAAAATTACTAGGGAACCCAGCATTTGAAACAGAAGCACAAGTAATCACAGGATTTGCAACAGGCCAAGCAGAACTCTCATCCTTCCATTCATTCCTCTGTTTAAACAAAATCAAAACACAGATCACAATCAAAAATCAAATCAAAACCCATATCCAGAAATCAACAAACAAATAATGGGTTTGCATTCAAAATTTTAAATGACAAACTTACAGATTCAATTGGTTTGAGATTGAATGGAGAATCACCATAATAAACACCAATAGACCAAGACCCTTCATTATCTTCTTGACAACCAATCGAAACTGGTGTTCTAGAATAAGGAGCGATAGCTAATCTCGCATAGATAGAAACAAGAAAAACAAAAGAAGGAATGAAGTGAGAATGAAGTGAGAATGAATAATGATGATTTAGAGAATGAAAATTGATTCAATCTCCATCTACACCAACTATTCATACTCACATCACAACAACTATGATGTAAAGGTTAGTGGTTTTTAGAGAATGATCTGTTGAAGTAGATCGTTTATCATCATGTGTTCCTTAGATACAATGCCAAATGAGCACACATAGGCATTAATAGCAAAGCTTAACGAAAACCAAAAATGAGAAGTAAAACAAGATAAATAACCGAAATTAAGTACTGGCAACCAATTAATAAATGCAAATCCAAAAGTTACCTGTCTAGCAAAGATAAATTTCATATCGGAATTCCGAACCAAAGACTCGACCACTCAATCCAAAGTATTCTCCACACACGCACCCTGATCAAAACCACCAAATTCAATAAACAAACAAAAATTTGAAGAAAAAAGAAACTGAAATTTCATCAAATTAGATTGAAATTCTTCAAGTTAAAAACCTGTATAGAGTTATTGGATCCAAAATAATACTGATCAATTGTCTTTAACCATCCAACATCATCATTAGAATGTGGAACAAAATGAACATTCAATTTCCCTTCAACAATACCAGCATCAGTATTGTGCTTAATAAAACTACCTTTACCAACACCTAGAACACAAACAAGAACTAAAATTCAGAAAAAAATCAGATAAAACAAAAAATAACGCATAAAATAAACCTACTAGTCTACCACAAACCACTCCATCTCTTTTGTTGCAAGTGATTTGGTTGTCTCGTGTTTATTCAGTGTTTCCTGGATAGTAGCTTGGACCTTAAAAAACCAAAAATACGGCATCAGATACGTCTGAAGCCTATAAGGACACTTCATTCAACACATTACAAAAAAAAAGAACATTGTACCTATTTTAATTCCATAACATAAAATATCACAAGTATCCTAGGTTTATGCAGTTACTTACGAATTTTATATGGAAAGGACAGATATTTTTTAATCTGGTACACATTATAAGAACCAATTCTTACAAAGATAGAAAATCTTATAGAAATAATCATAATCTTACAAGAACAAATTCTTGAATCATGCTATGAAATTTCAAGATAATTATCCAACATATAAACTCCCCGACATAATCCATCTCTTAAAACTCATTTAAGACCATTATCAAGTTACTACCAACTACGGGTCTCTAACGTTAATCCATTTTCCTTCCACTTACGTTCTACTTCTTTACTTTAATAACCAGGCCTTAATAAGTATTTTTAAAGAGTTAAAATCAACATAACAAGTTGGAGAAAATTAGAAGTAGTACTAATCAACCCCACTATGGATATCAAACCATTTAGAAATAGCATTTGCAACCAACGTTGTATGCACTAAAAATATTTCAATTTTGTGCAAGGAAAATTGACATATAGCTTCCATTTTAAGCAAGAAAACAACATGGTTTTTGGAATTCAATTCCGCAAAGGATATTCATTAACATATTGCGGCCGCAAAATGAAAACAATATGCTATGTAAAAGGTATGAGAATGAAGCCTTACACACAATGTGAAATCCAAATGATGAACTGACGTAATCTAAAGACGCTCTTAAAACACATGTGATCAACCTTATTCTACACAAAATATCTTTTAGCTACGCATATTAACTATTCTGCAAACCATTATGCAATTTTTTTAGTCGGAAAAAACAATCTAAATTTCTTGCAAAGGCTAAGAAGTGAACTGTATAATCACATGGAAAACATGGTTTTTACTTGGACCACAAAATATAGATCAAACCATTGAAGAGGCAACTACACTTAAACAACATGATAGCAGAAGCTATTTTGCTATGACAAGAGTCAAATATGCCTTTTTACCCCTTTTCTCTTCTTTCAGGATTTTTATCGAGCACCTCACGGGCATAAAATTTGTGGTGGTAAACCAGGAAAGTAATAACTGAAAATCAAACAAATCAAAAACCATTAAAAGTATTATAAACTCTCAAACAACGATACAACCATCTACATTTATTAAAATAAAAAAGATAGTATATCAATTGTAGTAACCAGTACCCCATTCCAAACCCCTGAAAAAACCAAGATTCTTCATTTAAAAGGAACAAACAAAATAGGAATTCAAACCCTAACTTTACTTGATGATGCTCAAGAAAATGAAACAACAAATCCATCAAAACAAAATCAAATTCGGCAAACACATCAATGAATCATGAAAAAAACAAATCTCACATAGTTCTGCTCGGCATATAATTTCTCGAGCAGCTTCTTGTCCCTTCTCTCCGTAGACACATCCAACATGTGTTTCTTAACATACAATTACAAGAAAACTGAAAATATAAAAATTACAAGAAAACTAAATATAGAAAAATTAGGGATTTCATTTTGTGTTTCTTAACCTGTAATTAGCTGTTTGTAGATGTAATACTGAGAATTACCCATCACAAAAAGAAATCCAACACCAGTTAGGGTTTTCACTTTGTGTTATGTTGTAACTTTTTCAAATGGTTCACAAACAACACCAGTTACTAATCAATTGACGACCTTTAATAGATCTGGTGAATTAAACGATTATTAGGTTTTGAAATTGGAAATGATTGGGGTATTTAGAGAGATCAACAGGAGATAAAGTAAATATTTTAATTTAATGATGATGAACATAGTTCATAAGATGGGGTTTTTCATTTTAAAGGCGAGAAAGAAATTGTTGCAGTAGATGAATATAAGGTTTTGGGTATAAGATCGAGTATTTATCTGGTTGATTTTTATGTTTCACCATTATTGTCGAAGAGAGGGTTCAGTTTCTAGTTTAATGGAGGAGATGAGGAGTTGCAGAAAATAAAAAGTGAGAGTGAGATGAGTTTACTTTAGGATAACTAAAAAAGAGGTGATAGAAGAGGCAGGTTTGTTTCCAGAAGGAATTATAGAAACCAGTATCCACGGTAGACTTACTTAAAGTGGGACCATAGAAACAAGTTACTTCGGCAACCTTAATAGAAATCCACGTGGAAGCTAATTATATTACCGAAATTGTCCCCTTGCATTAAGACTGCTAAGGGAGCTCGATTTACTTTCGTTGTCAAAAAGACTACCTTTGGAAGCCTAATATATAAAGAAAGCCTAGGGAAGTCTTATTTATAAAGCCCAAACAGACTTAAAAAATCCATTTTCCACTAGTGTATGGAGTAATTGGTCACCACATAAAAATAAATTGCATTGTTCTAAACTTTATCGATTTCCAACTATACTTATTTCAGGTACCCATACAAAATTATCTGTGCGCTCACTTCTGATGGATATGTTCTTCTTTTAGAAAGAATTCCATGGTATTCATTAATAAACTGCATTTTTTTCTCGCTACTTTGATCATCTCATTTGTCTTGATTTGGTTGTGCTTATGTCCTGGTGTAGGCATGACTCAAGAAAGGTTGTATATCTAAAAGATGGAATGATGGACTCTTCCAAGAGGTGAGGCACCATTTTCTTTATGTATTATATTGGGTATTTCTGTTGTAGTTTAAGAGCCGGTAATTAGATTTTTGATCAACTCGCAACTTGAGATTTGTAACCAGATTTTGATGTTCAACAACCCGAACATTCTTACATTTTCTGTATGTACATGTTCAACAATATAAAATGCCCTTGGTTTTCATAGTTATAGTCCCTTTACTAGTTTTGATGTTTAATGCATCTATATATCACGAGGTTTAACTATTACTGGATACTTCCAATAGATTATTATTTGGTTTCAGTGGGAAATGAACTAGTCTTATTCATACGCGAAAGGTTGATTGATTTACTTAGAAGTTTGATCATTTTGACTGTTTTATTTCAGATTGGAGACGAAGAAAGGACAATAAAGATAGCACTATAGGGAAGATGAAAGTCCAGTTTCACGCATGTGCATCCTGGAAGAAAAAAATACCAACAAGCTATCGATATTGAAATTGAGAGCAAAGGGTTGAAAAAACTCTAGGAAACTATTACGAATTTGTATTTTTATGTATAAACAATTGAAGTGGGCATATCTTCAAGTTTTCGTATATTGTTGTGAACTTGGGTAGTTGTTAGATATTGAAGTGTAAATTGAATCTTAGATTTTAATGTTAATATTTACTTTGTTTCCATATTAATTTGAGTTTTAATTTTGATATGAGTTTCTTATTAGTTCAAAATCCATCTGAATCAATTTTCATTTTTTTTTATAAAATAATATGAATATAAAGGACTGTGTCTATCTGTATTATTTAATAGGCTGTTGAAAGAAGACGTAATTTGAAATTTTAAAAGAATCTCAGAAGCAGTCCTTTTGAGAAATAAGACTACAATTCTGGGGCCCCCAGAAACAGTCTTTTATCGATTTTAAGTGCTTTCCTGAAAGACTTTTTTTTTGTATTTTCCACTAGTGTATTTATTTTTTAATAAGAAAGGTAGCAATTTTATTAATCTGAAAGGCATTATATATATGTGTCTTTTTGCAGACGCAATTCTAGCCAAGAAGGGATCATCTCGTTGGAACCCTACTATGCAAGATAATATTAAATTCAACGGAGATGCATCTTTGATCATGACATTAATCAGCTTGGTACGGGCATTGTGCTTCAGAATTTTGCAGGTTCCTTTCAAGGAATCATAGGGCATCACGCAGATGGAGTTCTAAGCCCTGAAACTGGTGAATTCATGTCGGTTCGTGAAGCTTTACTCTGGGTTAAGGAGTTGCAGCTAAACAAGACCCACATTGGAGAAGATGTCATGTTAGTGATTCAATTAATAATGGAGAATCCTCTTATGATTAAATGGGAGAATAGAAACATTCCCAAAGAGATTAAACACTTAAGTATAAGTAATTTTAGTCATTGTAAGTTTTCTTTTTACTAGTTGAGATGATTATAAGGTGGCCGATGATGTAGCTAAAACTCTTAGAGAATCGGCACTCAATTGTCTCAACCACTTTCTAACTGATATTTGTCGTCTCTTAGCTAGAGACCAAAACAGTTCCTCCCTTTAATCAATAAATTTTATCTTCATCTAAAAAAAAGAAGTTGTTATGGAGAAAAGTATTTTAGTTTGAAAGCTTATTTTACTCGAGGGGCGGATTAAAGATTATTTTTCTGACATAGAGTGCAACTAGTTTGCAACTCTGATTTACCAATAAAATACTAGATGGATAGACAAATGTATGATGAAGAAGTTTTTTTCTTTTTTGTATGAATTAAGCTCTAATTTTTTCTCATAACATGGGATGAAATCCAAATTTACATCGGCTAATTAAAATAACTAGATTTGTGCCCATGCGTATAACTTGGTGTGCGTCGTCTTCGCCCCTCCCTATGGTGATGCATTTTCGATTTGTTTTGTGCGGGCTTCGCCCCATCCCTTGGCAATGCATTTTTGATTTGGTGTGGTGAGGCGAACACATTAAATAAATGGAGAAAAGATAGGAAATATGTGTGCATTTTATTAAATTTTATTTTCGCATAAAATATATGGTTTCTTTTTGTATGTATTTATTTTGAAAAAAGAGTCCTACTATGGTTGGTATTCGACTTCCGAATCGAATTTGGATTTCCATGTTTTTTTAAACCAGTTAAACGTTGCCAAGTGCCCTCACCAAATCATCCGTTTCACAAAATTTAAAAAGGGGTACTTTGGTCAATAACAAGAGAGGGTTTCCTCACCGTTCAAGATGAGGCTTTATTTATCTACGCCGTAAGTGATTAGCATGCGAAAATCCCGGAGAGAGAAAAAGATTAATTCTTCTTTATAATAGTCCAAACCCAAATGACCAAGCACCGTAACGTGACTAAAGTTCGATCACCCATGGATTTTCTACATTCATAATGAGAATTGTGATTACATTTATTCTCTTAATGTTTAAAAAGGTAAAATTACAATGAGTGGTGGACGATTAACAGTACCTTCAGACTTTCCATATAAAAAAAAAATTGGGTCGTCGCCTCATTCCCATTCCGATGCCTAGGCCATGGTAATCCGTGACACTAGGCCATGGTCTATGTGTATGACGTTGAGGGCCATGAGCATGGCATCATCCTCCTTGTATCCATTCAAGCCATGCGGCTGTTTGTTTTTCTCGGATGTCTCCGAAGAGACGATCATATGAAGAAGCTCAGGATATGTAATCTGTTTTGCATAACCGGCGTTGTGGGACTAAACCGGCCTAATCCCATCAGGCATAAATATTTTTCCGACTTCCTTTTCTGATCAGGAAATTATGAATTCCAAATAAGGAAAGATAAAAGCTCGACGTCCAAAAAAAAACGGTGACTTTAATTGTTTTCTCTCTCTTAGTATTTGTTCATTCTGCCATTTAAAAAAAAGTTGCAAAGACATTTATGTTGCCCACTCAACCGACATCCTTAACGCTAAAGCTTCGCCTTCTTCTGCACTGGTGGCTCTGAAAGTGTTCGAGTCAAGTTGATGTTATACTAAATTACCACGTTCACAGCCATTCTACATATGTATCATCTTCTTAAATGGTTACTAAGCTGCAAAGAGAATCCACAGTCTTTTTTTTCTATCTCAAAAGACAGATATTCATGATTTTCATGGTACTTTAAAGTCAAAGCTTGTCAATTAAACAATGGCGTTAACTCGCATGCACTAAAGATTGTTGTGTGCGTGACCGTCTTGGATTGACCATAAAGAAGAAAGGAAAGACATTAGTAGCTCGAGACCTACGCCACGCAGTTGCCATATATAAATAGAAGCTGGGCCAGGAATAGCAGAACGTGAACTGAAAAAGGGAGAGATCATCACGGTTTTTGTGTATAAACAATGTCGAGCATTCCAGACGAGATCTGCCATGATATCTTCTTAAAGTTACCAGCCAAATCATTACTTGCATGTAAGTGTGTTTGCAAGAATTGGTATGACCTAATCACTTCCTTTGATTTTGTTAAAACCCATACTACTATTCAGGAAAAAAACCCTATTCTCATGCTTGAAGTTTTTGTAGAAAGGTATGGGCTTTTCGGGCTAAGCAAAACCTGTCCACTTTCCTCAATGGATTATGATTCATTAGCATCATCTTCTACTGTTAAAGATGATAGGTTTGAGATGGATTACCCATTTAAATCTTGTTAACGGAAAACTTCATTGGTTAGTGACGACACAACTTCATAATTGGTCAGTGAAAACACAATACAATACTTTCGTACTCTCTTTGGATATCAGTTATGAGCATTTCGAGGAAATGCAACTACCAAAAGAAATTTTGAAGAATAAAGACGAACCAGAGTCTCTGCTAGGAGTGTTGGAAGGGTGCCTTTGCGTACTTGGAAGCTCATGTTTTGATAAGAATGGTCCATTTGAACTGTGGGAGATGCTGGATTATGGAGTCCAAGAATCTTGGACTAGACGTTATATCATCACTCATGAGAGCATTATGATCCGGAACCTTTCGAGTATAATGATGACGTGTTGGTTTGGGAATGGTAAGTTTCTATTTCTACATAAGAGCCGTTGTCTAGTTTTGTATGATCTAGAACATGCAACTGCTAAAAAACTAAGTATTCATAATATTTGCTACATCTTGAAATATTTAGGAAGCTTAGTATCTCTTAAGTCTGGTACTTATGTTGGGGAAGAATGGCGAAAAGAGGAAATTTGAGAAACCTGAAGAAGAAAAAGCTTTAAACGGATGAAGATTGAAGAACATCATCCATTTCTATATAAATTCCGGAAGTTTCTATGATCAGATTTTAGTGAATTATCAGTGAGTTACAAAATTAGTACCGTTTTTTTAGGGTTTAGGGTTTAGGGTTTTGTTTGGCGGTGTTTAAGTAGTAGGTTCGGTCAAAGAAAGTCAAATTCATGGGAGCCCATATCGCATAGGCCATAGACAATTCAACTCGATCCAAATTCAAATTTCTATATTTTCAGACTCTCCGTTCATTCTTTGATTCCAAATCTCTATCAGTCTATCATCAACCAAACAATAGTGTAATTGTGTATAAAGACATCAAAAATTTGATTTTCATATGCGTGCCCGTATCATCGACTAGCTCAAAACAAAGTTTCCTTCTGAAACCAATAGCAAAACCAACCAAAACAGATAGTATAAAATAGAGCTAACTATAGATAGTGCATTTACTGAAGACGAATCAAATGCTTTACAATAATTATAGATTGTGAATATCACACATATGTTGATGGATTAAAATCCTACCATACGATCTAAACCTTAATACATGTATGTTCTAAAGGATAATGTGCAACAAAGCCAGTAATAAGCAAAGCCCTGCAAACACAACAAACACCAAAGCACAACAGAACGAGCAACAAGCAAAGCACACTATCAGCGCAACAAAATAAGCAAATGCCACCACTGCAATTATGCATTTCTCAAGGGAACTCAAATGATCAACTGGCCATGATTGTACCAGAACAGAATATTCTTCATGATCACTAACATTCCCATCAATTCTTTCCTTGTACAGACTGAAATGCCCTGTTGAATCCAGTGTTGCTCTGTACATATGAATACCCTCCTCCACAGTACTTTCTTCTTCTTCTTCTTGGTTCTTGTTTCGGTAAAGATATTTAAGGACTACACCATCAGAACCAACAAGATAAAGCTCACCAGCAGTGTTTAAACTTAGGATTACTGGTCTCCTCAGTGAACCTTCAAGCGCATCTGATATTACACTCTCTGAAGTTTTTGTATATATTGCCACTGCACCATTGATCTCCTGAATTGATAATCTGCTTCCACCAGAGGTAAGATCAACTCCAGATCTTAAACTTTGGCCGAGAATGGTATCAGTAAGGTGATCAAAACTTTGCCAAAGAATTTGAGATAAATTACCATATAACACAAAGTTTCCATTATCTAGCATCCTTGCATATGACACTGCTTCTTGTATGGTGGGTATTAAAGGTTCCTCTTTGTTATCTGGCAGCGTTCGCAGTACCAATTTTCCTTCGCCGGTTAAGAGAACTGAAGATGGTTTATGATAGAAGCGATTAGTTGTCCAAACCATGGTTGTAGATGGAGACTTAACAAAGTAGATACCAAGACCATATTGATAAGGAAAATCTGATGAAGAATCTGGACATGATTGGGCAAAGTAGAAACCAAAAGCCATGTTCCCAGAGGGAGAAAGCCAATGACTGGAAGAATGATTCCAAAAGTAGAAATGGATGAACCTTTTGTGATGTTGGTGATGAAAGAAGAATCATTCATAGAAGGAGAAATAGATGAACCACTTGTTCCGTTGCTGGCAGAAGAAGTATCATTCCGAAAAGTAGAAAGAATTGAAGTACGATTATTCAGAGAAGTAGATAGAGATGAATTACCTTTTGTCGTGTTGCTGATGGAAGAAGTAGTATGATTTAAAGATGAGGATTCAACAACTAGTAACGGAGGTAGAAGAAGTAACAAGGAGATCGTGGAGAGAATTATCGCCGGTGGAAACTTCATGTTTCCGATGAAAGAAAAAACAAACTAGAGTGTATTTTTGGACTGCAAGTACAATGCAGAAGTAGTGGAAACTTAATTATACAACAGGCTCAAAAACTTAAAAGCAGTAGAGAATCAACTAGGAAACTACTAAGAAGGTGCTCTAAAGTTTACCTGCCAACCGGCATCATACCTATTTAGGGAGTCTACACTTTCACTATGTCTACCCAAATAAGGAGATAGTAGCACATGGAAACACTAGTTTGTTTCAAAACTGTGGCTTTTTCTTGGGAAATTTGATTATGACTACCACTACATGATATTGAATAAGTGGGTTTTGATATCTAAATTTGGGTTTGTGATGAAATATTCTATGTAAAGATGTTGTCGAATTATTGAGAAATTGGTTCTTTTGCGAAAGTGGCAGGTTGCTTCAGCATATGCATGAGAAACTTCTACTCATATTCTGTTAGCACCGGGATTTGATCTACCACATTCCTCACGGCGAAGCAAAGGAAAAGGCTAGCTTCCAATTCTCTACTAGGGAGACATCTCTTCTATTGTAAATCAGAGTTTTTTATATCTCCAGCCAGCCAATATGTTTGCTTATCGGCTGTTGATCGGAAACAGTCTCCAAATGATCGTCTGGTGCTGTTCTAGGATACCATATACTGATATGCCAGCCCTAGTATCAGCGACATATTTCTGAGTGTATTTATATTTATGGCTCATCGTGAAAATGAGATGCATTTCCATCAAAATATCTCATATTATGATCAGAAACATCAAATTGTTCAAAATTAAACATAGCAACAGGACGTAGGTATAGCCCCCAACATGAGTGTCTCCTCTTAAACAGAGGAAAGACCTATCATCCCTGATATCTACATTAAAACTATCTGAAAATAAAAACTTTAAGATATAACTAGGCATTAAAGTGTTAAAGTTCCAGTCGTGATACCTGCCAGGCTTCCTTGCTTCCTTTGCTAGTTTGTCTGTCACTCTATAACCCTTCCTAGAGATGAACAGAAAACCCAAAAGAAATAGAATTTGGAGCTGTAGACAACATATGTTTTGTCTCTCTCAGTATTTTTTCATTCTGCCGTTTGATCGCGTGGAGGCTTCCTTGAGCTTTTAAAATGAGTCCTTTGCAGTCGCCTTCAATCCAAAAAAATTGCAAAGACATTTCTGTTGCCCACTCAGCCGCCTTCCTTAACGCTAAAGCTTCGGCTTCTTCTGCACTGGTGGCTGTGAAGCATCCAGAGCAAGCCTTGAAAGCTGTTCCCATACAGTTGCGAAGAATTAATCCACAACCTGCCAATGAAAAAGCAGAAGACATGATTTTCAAGTTATGCTGTGGAGGTGCCTTCCAACAATGATCAGTCTCACCAATAAAAGAAGTCTCATAGTCGGCCTTAAATGAATCAGAATTCCAAAACTTTAAAGTTCTCTGCACTCCTAAGGAGATGCTCACACTGTTACTAGATTTTCCTTGGAAAATATGGATACACACTTTCCTCTTCATATAAAGCAACATTTGGTGGTCAAAATTTTAATCTCCTCTTGTTTTCCTTTTCCTGCAATCCAGTTAGTGTAACAGTCTAAAGAGGAAGAAGCTGAGTTTAGATTAAGACTAGTACGAAGAAGGTAGAAACATCCACACTGATTTTCCAAACCAACATTTGAAAAACAGGTGTCTCACAGATTCACTAGCATAATTACAGAAAATACATGAAGTATCAATATTATCTATGACTCGACCAATTTTTTGACTAACAGGTTAAGCATTATGAATACACTTCCATACAAAACAATTTATTCTTCGTGGACTTTCCAAAAATCTGTCCAAAATTTTGCAGTTGTAACTTCCAATGCCTCATTAATTTGAAGTTTATCATCAAGGGATTTGACAGTAAATTCTCCGGCTGGAGTGAGTAAGTTTATCTTTATATAATCTCCCAGTTTCTGCTTTCCTTATTCTTGTATTAAGAATTTTCTAGAGTAACTGTGTTTTCATTCCACTTTTAGTTAAATTGTTATGTCTAACAAGACATGGAATCCAACCTCTCTTCTATCTTCCCAAATATTTATAGCTATTCCTTCTCCTACTTCCCTAAGGACTATTCCTGTTCCTTGTAAAATACATCTCCAGACCCATGAAGCATTAAACATTGATGGCCACGGAGACTTTGGTTGATCTATTAGTCCCCAGGCTAGTTTTGAGATCATAGCCTTATTCACTTTTATCCGTATCTTTGAAACCTAACCCTCCTCTTTCTAAAGATCTATACACAAAAGCGTAAGACTTGAGATATAAACCTAAAGAGTTCGAGTCTTTCCACCACCAAAAATCTCCTTGTAAAGAGTTAAGTTTTAAAGTGAGTTTCTTGGGAAACACCGGCAGACTGGCTAGTATGGATGTTAACTACCATTCTACTAGCCTGTGCCATGATATTTCCTTTCCATCCTTGAAAAGAGTTAACTGCTTAGATGAAAAGATAATTCAATGTTTCGAATCAATTAATTGTCATTTTGAGTTTCAATGTTTTCGCCCTAAGCACACCGAATAAGAACATCTTACTAATTTTAGGTGTGCATCCATCAAAAGCTACGGGAATAAACTATATTATTAAATACATAAAATTGGATTAAAAAACTCTGAAAGGGACGAATATTAATTTGGTTAAAATCCCCATTGACTGTCCAAGCCATCTTATTGTGGGTGATCTTATCAGCAATTTCCTCCAAATAACTCCAAGCTTCCATTTTATTATATAATTATATGGACTACCAGAAGCCATTCATTTTCATTGAAATTAGATTAACTAGGACATTAATCATTAACATATTTGAATGCACAATATCAAATAGGAATCCATCAACCCATGCCATAGCTAAACCTCCAGCTATGCCTATAGGGTCAACTAGATAAAGATTGGAAAATCAGAAAGAAGCTTCTTAAGACTAAGTCTTATGGGCTAGATTGGAGGTGCTAGATTAGCACTTAAGTGTTGCAATTCAAAAAAAAAAGCGTAGCAAAAAAGTTAACACTAGTTCTCTCTCCTAGCAGTTGCTAGCATGTGAAGTAGCATGCTAGATAGTTACGCTGAATGGTTCAGCGCTTGAAAAAATACCTTTTCGCGGAATGGTTCAGCGCTGAGGGGTTTATTTTTGATCTGACGGCTGAGATTTGAAGCGCGGAATGGTTTAGCGCTGGGTGCTGAATGGTTCAGCGCTGGGCGCGGAATGGTTCAGCGCTAGGCTGACGTGGACTGCTAATCTAGCTGCTAGATTAGCACTCCCATAAGACTTAGGAGGTATTTCTGACTGCTAATCTAGGTGCTAGACTAGCACCCCATAAGACTTAGTCTAAAAGAGGTTTTTGAGATTTTGTTTCAGAAAGAAACAGAACACACATCTGGTTTTTCACTTTTTATAAGATATAGGTGGTTTTGTGTTCTTATCTGCCCACTGTGTATTCCAGGCGATGATTTTCATTAAACAAATGGAAAAAGAACTGAAACCCATACAAAATAAAATCTAAAGATCACCACCCCTAGTAGAAATCAAAAGAAAAATATCCCTACAATTCTAGGTAAAACTTTTTCAACCTAGAAGAAAGATGCTCAAATCAATCTAAAGATAAGCAATCCAATCAGATAAACAGAGAGATTGAGAAGAAGAAGCAAGAAGAATACCTGAGGCCCTTTATTTTTCTTGGTAGCAGCTTCCATCAAAGCAGTAATTTTTTTCCATCATATGGGATTGAACCACACGAATTAGAATCCTCTACAAAGAACCATACTGATTGAAGACCCCACTAGAAGAGGTGTGAATTGGTTCTAACCGATCTGGTGCCATCATCGGTGTTCCGAACGTCTTATCAGATTGGGAGGATGAGGTAGAGATAATGAAAGCAGGTTTGATTGAACCCTCCAAATCATGGATTGGAGTGCAAAATTTCCATGATCTCATGGATATCACTCAAAAGGTCAGCTCACTATCACCATGCTCTAAACTCTCTTTATCCACCAAGAGAGACTAGTTCACTATATGGTTGATATGATTCAAATCAACTCGTATAATTCAACTTAAAGTAGAGGAGAGATAGAAACGAACAAGGAAAATTCTGAATCTAGTGACAGGATAGACTAGCTTTCTCCGCTTACTGGTAAGGGTTTTGATGATATATCAGAATCATCTGGAAAATTAAAATACGAAAAGAAGTGTTAGGCAAAAGAAGAACATACAATAGACATAGACGGAGTTGAAGTAAAGGGATATTTTTGTCTCACCTGGATCAATGATACTGAGGCATGAAACACGGTAGTACCATAAACAAGATGTCCCCTGGCCGGCGTCTGAAACAAACGAGAAGGATAAAATTCTACAATCAGCATGGATATAATATGATAATAACCTCAAGATAACTAAGATGGACCAGAAAAAGAGATAACATCGGGAAGACAAAACTCCAAGGAGTTAGGAGACATTGCCAGTCATTTGTTACTTGCATATGCGGAAACAAAAAAAAAAAATTGAGAAGGAACACCTACTTTATTCAAGCACTTCATGTTAATCAAAAAGGTACACAACCAAACTACCTCAAACGGGATGGAAATTAAAAAAAAAACAACTTACAAACATGAAACTCCAAAAGAACAAACATAGCAGAATTAGAAAAACTTCAGTGAGCAGTAGATTATCATATGGCTGAACTCAAACAACAACCTAGCATAGTACACCCGACGAATAAAGGCATCATGTATTTCTAGTTTAAAAAGTACCCTTACAGTTACATGGCGAAAGATTGACTATCAATTATTGTCATAAAATGCAAATAAGTCTCTGTTTTGCTGTATCATAATATTTTTTAAAAATCAACTACTGCTAAAATGTTTGTAACCGTACCATTTCACCAATGGGATATCTTCCATAATTCATTACAGAAAACTTAGCATTCTTAGTTTCTTACTGACTGTCAGGGAACTTAAACAAAGACCTTTATAGAACATGTGTTGAGCAACAAGCCTAGCCAAACCTGGAACTCTATGACACTTTGCCAAAGTTATTACACTCCCACAGAATTTTGGTCAGATACAAAATTGATAGATTTCTACTTTCCCATCCCAAAAACTAAGAGAAGCATCTCCCTTTGTCACTATTTCTAGTTATGTTAAGTACTCAGTTTTAATCAGCTAAACTAAACATCATTTTGAACATAATCAAGTGGACAGAAGTTTAAGAGCTTCCCAACAAGTTACTCGCTAGTGTTCATACTTCATACACACAACTAACTTAATTCTTGAAGACACAAGCATACAACTAAAACGTCACAGATAAGCAGCAATTGAACAAAAAGAGAAAGGCTACATACCAGTACTAGCGCATAATAAACTCTTCAAATCCTTCATTTCAGAAGTAGCTCTCAGTAATTTAACTGACCTTCAAATGCCTTCATTGATTCAGAAGCTTCTAGCTCATACTGATAATGTAATACTGATTCGAGAGTCTCTTGCTCATATGGTTTCACAAACTTGTCCGAGAAGGGTTTATTTGCCGTCACTCCAAGTGACCTCAGACAAATTTTATCCTAAATCAAACCCTTTGTGACTAAAATTCTTATAGGGATAAATCCATTGAGTCAAGCTACCATTTAAAATCTTTGGGTTTTCCGCTGTACTTAATGAATCATAACCCACTTCATTCACAAGGAAATCCATAACTTCCATGATCTTCTTCTCGGAATGCGTCATACAACATGGACATTTCCTAAATGCTGTTTGAATCTGATCTCCAGACCAACCCCATTGGGCTCTTGTAAACATCCATTTTTGATTTCCAAGTGGCTTCACTCATTGATGTCAATTTCCATATAGCTACAGTAAATAATGTATGTAAAGGATTGAAACCCATTCCTTCATCATCTCCTGTAAATGCTCTAGGATTGTTAATTAGACAACTGATAATGGTAGATTCAGGGACACCTTCACATCTCAAAATCTCTAGATTGAATCTGGTTTCGAATTTGATTTGAAGAAACAGTGAGAGCTACATTTTCAGATAATCAATATGAATTTATCAAATAACTAAGTATAAATGAAGAATCAGAAGAACTAAAATTATTAACAGTAGAAAATAAAGAGAACATGGAACTAACCCTAGTTTAATTGAGAACAATTGGGTTCTGTAATTTGAGAAAAATATACCTAGATACTGACGATGATGAGGAAGAAGGTTCTCCATTGATGGTTGCTGTCGCCTTTCAAGATTTGCTCCTACTCTCCACCAGAATCGGAACATTTTCGCCTTCCAGTGGAAGGAGAAGAAGAAAGAGGGAAACGAGAGCAAAACCTAGAATTTTGAGCGAGTTAGAATCTGATTGAGAAGCCGGACGCAGGCATCTTCCCAAATCCAGCAGTTGGCCCCACTGCTAGACCCAACCCCGTTAAACCCCTGTGTACAACTAATTTAACACAAACCTCTACAGTGGGGTTGAACCCCTGACTTCCTCCTTATTGGGGTTGATGGAATATCACTGATTTGTGTCCTTGAACACCTCAGAAATATAATTTGGTTGATGGTTAATGGTAACTATTTTATCCATTTTGAATTTGCACAAAACTTTCGTTTGAGGTGGAGTTAGGGGTGTCAATGGATGAATATCCGTATCCGATAGATTAAGCGCTATTGGATATTCGATATCCGATAATATCCTATAGGATATCAAAATCAGATATCGATTCCGATAGACCAAGCTATCGGATATCAGATATTTTTCCTTACTCTTCTACTCGACTCTAATATGGTTAGGGTAAATCACAAATAAGTCCTTGTTCTATCGGATATCGGATATTAACAATTTGGATGGAGACTGAACCGATTCTGATATATTAATGAAGAAATATCTGATAGAATATTCGATCTGATATCCGATAAAGCGGATAAAATCCTATAGGATCTTGAATACTCGGAAACGGATTCCAGATATTGGACAGATATTGACAGGTCTAGGTGGAGTTATACCAGTCAAATGATGATTCAAGTCAAACTTTAATATATTGAGTGATGGTTTTTTGTAATTTTGTTCCATATGAACAATAATGCTTCTCCCACTGTAAAAAGTCGGGGGAAAACCATGTGTGGAAAGTATCAGCCTTTTGTTACCAAGAAAGTAAAACAAGATTCAAAACCGGAAAAAAAATTATGGCAGACTCATTAACCTAATTGGTTTTCATATTTAGCGCTGCAGATAATATTATCTTGTTAGAATACATATATTTATTTTTTTCTTTCTTCATTAAAGAGGAAAAACTTATAAAAGTACATAATATTGCGTCCGATTTTGAAAATCAAAAACAGTTACTGGATTTTTCAGATCATTACATTATCATCGGATTCAAAGTATTTCCACTAATTCCTAAACTATCATCCTAATTTTACAGACTTCAAAACTATTTTGGATTTCCAAAAGGACCAAATGGTATCACAAGGCCTAATTAGTTTTGAAACAAAACTAATTGTTTGACTGCACATATCATTTCATGAACGAGTAATTCTAGCTTATATGAACTAAGTTTTTCTGAGTAACTCGAGTCTTTGGTAACAGTAACTTGAGTAACTGAGGTTTTCTGAACGATTCTTTTGAGGTCTGGATCGGGATATGACGGACTGAGTCGGCATTAGAGTCTTTGTATTAGTTGTTGGAGTCTTTTTTAAAGCATATTAATTAGTAAACCCAAGTCTAAGACAAATAAAGATAAAATTAAAAATACCCCAAAACCAGAGAAGCTGAAATCCCATTAGGGTTTTCGTTTATGCTTCTTGAAGAATTGCCAAACAATCAATCTTGAAACCTTTCTTTTGTGGCCGATGAAAAATAAGATCGTCGGAACTTGATTCATCGTCGGAATATAAAACTATCAAATTTTTGGTGACACAGAACATTATCGGTGACAATCAACAACCCAAAGTAACATTGTTAGAGGAAGGATCTAAGGTTCTAGATAACAGAGATTCAAGTCTAGAAGCAAAACCATCCCTTGATCTAGTACTGAAAAGTTATAATGTTAAAAGTAAAACAAGTAAATCTAAAACATAAACAAAAATAATGTCAAATCATCTGAATGACAAGTTGTCGAAGATGTTGTTGCAGCGACTAGGTACGAGCAAAAAACTGGAAAAAATTGAATGCCTAGCTTTCTTTTGAAAACCAAACCTAGGAAAGCAATAACGGTACCGATTAACCCCAAAAAGGTAACGAAAACTAAGAAAAATAATACAGGGACGAGGGAAGTAAGGTTAGAAAGTTGATGATGGTCATTGATCTACTCAGATCGGCTCCTCTCAAGTAGTGAAGTTTTTTATTTTTAAATGTTTTTTGTTAGAGAACGGGGAGAGAGAAAGAATAAGAAAAAACACTATACTTTTAGGTCGTCTGTTGTCAAAGGGTTTAGGACATACATTTCCGATAAGCATAAAATTTATTACCAATATTAAATAATCGGTTATTTATCGTGGCTGGAACAAGACACTAAACCAAAAGTATTAGAAATATCATGTGACATTTATTTTAGGAAGCTTTTTCACGTTTGGTTCAGAGTTTTGATCGTTTTAAAATTTATTTACTTGCGAGTAAACGTTATTTGATTATATGGAGAACTCAAATATGAAGTTATTTATTAAAAAAAAATCTAATTTTGAGAGGTGTTTTATTCCTATAATTATTTTTTATTACTCTATTATTTAACTTTACCCTAAATATTCAAAAAATTTAAAATTAATTCACACCAATTTGACATTTAAAAACTAATTCATTGGATCAAAATTTCGAATTATAATAAAATTAAGAGTTGTCACTAAAATAATAGATTTGAACCCCGGTTTGATTGGGCCATAAAATCCAATTGGGGGCCATGACATTTTATTTGTACCCAAAATTTTAAGGGGCGTATTCATCGGATTATGAAAATATTGTTTTACCCTTGACTATTTTTTTTTCTTCAAATAACGACCCCAATTAACGACCCTTCAAAGACAATAATGACTTTAAGGGTCCTCATATATATAATAAAAAAAAATAACGACCCTTCCAAAGGGTCGTCAGGGAATTGATCTTTATATGACGACTCCAAATTGTCGTACATTTCCGCCATTAATGACTCTTCGAGGAGGATAACGACTCTTTTATAAGAAATAACGACTGTTTAGAGTCGTCACTAAAACGGTTGAAACATTAAGGACCGTTTATAACAGTCGAATAACGACTGTTTAGAATCGTCATCGAAACAGTCTAAACATTAACGACGGTTTAGAGTCGTCAATGAATCACTTCAATACCATGACGATTTTTCATACGGATCTGGGCAAAAAAAAAAAAGTATCCATGATCTCAGCGATTTTTCATACACATGGATAAATAAAAAATTTGAAAAAAAAAATTAAACTCAAATTAAGTAAGAATATCACTAATTAATTAAAATTAATACTAACCACTTAGGGCATTTTAGCCATTTAGAAAATATTTTTTTAAGGTGTGACCCAAATTAGGATTGGGTGACCTTTTTTGTCCACTAGTGCAAGGCCCCCAATTAAAAAAAAGATTTGATTGTATTACTCGAGTATTATTGCTAATCGGTAATGCCCACAGCTAATCAGTATTGCAAGTGGGCTGCCACCTTACAGGCCTAAAGACCATAACTTCACCTCAAAAGGACAGAACTCATCAAACATGTATCACCAAGAAAATCAATAAATTACATGTGCACTGGTCGACCCTCGTTAATCAACAAGAAAAAAATAACAAAAAAATATCTTTTAGCAAAATAATATAAAATGTCAAAACGATATATATTGGTTTAAATCGTTGATGAATATAGTATGGTGTTTGTTGTAACTCGATTTTTTGATCACATAAGTTAAACCTAGATGATTACATAAAAAAAAATTATATGGTCTATCATGACGTCATTTGTAGAATCGAGTTGTTATAAGGGGAAAATATCGTTTGGTCCTTTTTAAGTGAGCCCATGTCTACATTTTAGTCCTTTGGTCAAACGCCTTTCTTATTTGGTCCATAATTATTTAAAAATATTTAAATAGACAAAAATACCTTCTCGTGTAAAAAAAAAATTTTGTAGGAGTTCTTAGTGCTAAAAAAAAGCAGGACTTCATTCTCGGGAATGAAGTCCATACAAAAGCTAAAAATACGAGACTTCATTCCAGGGAATGAAGTCCGTACAAAAAGCTAAAATGCAGAGACTTCATTCCCAGGGAATGAAGTCCATACAAAAGCTAAAAAACAGACTTCATTCTCGGGAATGAAGTGCATACAAAAAGAAATGCAGAGACTTCATTCCCAGGAATGAAGTCCATACAAAAGCTAAAAAATGAGACTTCATTTCCCGGGAATGAAGTCCATACAAAAGCTAAAAAACAGACTTCATTCCCAGAAATGAAGTCCATACAAAAACCTAAAAAAAAAAAAAAAACATCATCTTCATCGTCTTTCTTCATCTTCAACATTCAAAATCATCATCATCTTCATATATGGTCCTTATCCACAAAATCATCATCTTTCTTCATCTTCATCATCATCATCATATTTCTTCATCTTCATCATCATCATCATCATCTTCATCATCATCATCTTTCTTCATCTTCATCATCATCTTCATCATCTTCATCTTCATCATCTTCATCTTTCTTCATCTTCATCATCTTGTTTCCACAAAATTAAAATCCTAGAAAAAAGATTTGAGAGGAAAAGAAAAACTAGATCTAGAAAAAGAAGAGAGAAAGTAAATGCGAGAATGATTCCATCTCTCTTACCTTTTGACTATATATGGTCCTTATCCAAAAGGGTATTTCGCCACTACAAGGTGACATTTACATCATCCATGACATCACGTAGGACCAAACAATAACTTTTAGGACCAAACTATAATTTATATTACCAAATAGGACCAAACAGACATTTGACTGGGTCAAATGGACTAGACTCATCCTAATATATTATTTCTAGGACCAATTGGTATTTCCTACTTGTTGAAATTGAATAAGTTAGATATTTGGATAAAAATCGATTTCAAGTAAATTATGTTCGTAAGACAAAAGCAATATTAGGGTAGTCTTGAAATCGAAATGATAGATTTACCGTAACCCGGGGACGGAACTATTATTTTTTTTTTTTGGCGGGAACCACCCTCAAAAGCCCAATTAACCATATTTTTGCACTTAATTTTAATTGGGCCTTAAAACATTTAGGAATTTTAGGCTTAAGCCCGGAGTTTAAAATTGATGGATCCACCTTTAACGGCACCAATCTCAATGCTAAAACTAGGGGTGAGCATTTTATCCATAATCCGCGGATTTAATCGGGACCAACCGTATTTGTACGGATGGATGCCCGGACCGTTCGTTAATGGATTGGACGCGGATGGAATTTTTGAAATCCAACGGATTACGGATTGGACACGGATGCAACCTTAAAAATCCGTTGGACATCCATATCCGTTAGATTAAGGGCATTTATATAGTTTCTAGAAAGTATATGGATAGTTTTAAAAAATTTAGGTGTTTGCATGGAGTGTTGTTCATGACACTTCTATATTTATATACATATATAAAATGTTTAGGTTCTATAAGAAGTCATCTGTATATGCTTTATTTTTTCATTATAAATTTTAACTAACACAAATCCATTGGATTATCCGCACCCAATCCGTTCATCCGTGCATCCATTGGATGCAAATCCGTTGGATGTTGGATTGGATGCGGATGCCAAATTTGAAATCCGTAGTGTATTGGATTGGATGCGGATGAAGTGAAAACTGGTCCATACTGGCCCATGTTCACCCCTAGCTAAAACAGTTGTTCAAAGACCACTGCATTTTTTTGGTGTGGCATCGCAGTTTTGAAATACAAAAGTAACTTGGTTATTCATATACTTTTAGATAAGGTTGAGCAAAACACCCGCGGATTTCACCAGTCCAATCCGAATTTTAACGGGTGAATATCGACCGGAACTTTAATTTGTGTTTGGATGTGGATATGAATTTCTAAAATCGACTATTTTCATGGGTTCGACGCGGGTGGCACTGTAACGATCCTCAAGTTCGACAACGCTATTAGACCGGTCAAGAGTTGGTCGGCGATGATCAAGAGACGACTAAGCCGCTAATGACTCGATTAATTAGAAATGAACGTTAATTAATAGGAATTAATCTAACAACGATCTAAGCACGAAACTAGCATCTTTGTATAGGTCACCAAAAGTTGCGCGGAATGGACTACTCGATCGTGTCATTCGGATACCGGACGAAGAAGATATCATCGGATTAGTGAGAAGGGCAAAATAGTCTTTTGCCATAATACCAACTGGGGCTTCCCTTATCCAATTCAGCGGGTGTTCCATAACTTTCCTTGGGTCTTATCTAGACCAAGGTATTGAAAGCGTGAAGCGCTTTTCATTTTTAAGAAGCGATGCGTATGTTGACGTTTCACGGTTGATGTTTGAAGCGTTTATGAATAACATTAGGTGCTCTTAGTTAGTTGTAAAATTTAATTTATGAAATCAACTAAGAGTATAGTATTTGTATATAATTAATGTAACTGAAAGTATTGTCAAAAAAATAAGTTGTGGCTCAGTGGTTAGGTGTATTATACAGGCGAGTAGTTGGGGGAGGTTCGAATCCCCTCAGCGCCTTCATTTTTTCCCTATTTTTCTTTTAAATTTAGGCGGGAAAACTACAACGTTTGGAGGGAAAAGTGCTAAAGCGCATCAAATTAAGGTATCTATCGCTTCATGGTAGATTCGCTTCACCATTGCGACTCGAAGCGGTTTGAAGAATTTTGAAGCGAAGCGTGAAGCGTACGCTTTTAAAAAACCATGGTTTAGACCAAATCGAACAGATAAGCTCATTTCTATTTTCTTCTTCTTCTGGTTCTCTTTCCCGTGTTCTTCACCTGTTGGTGATTTTAACTGAAATCGAGATTTTTAGATCGAGAGAGGTAGGGTATAGTTGAGTAGTGATTGTTGTTGGTGGTACTGATGTTGATTAGCTCTGGAAGATGAAGAGATGTCGATGCTGCTGTAAGTTAGAGGTTAAGGTTTCTGAATTTTGAGGTTGTGTGGAACTGATGATGTTTTAGGGTGTTGCTTGACGATGAACATAAGGGTGGAGGTAGAATTGAAGATCTGTAGTCGTTCTAATGATGAATTGAAGCTAGGGTTTCATGTTCTTCCCCAAATCAGGTAAATTAGGGTTCTTTTGAATTAAAGATTAAATTGAATGGATTCGAGTGTTTAATTGAGTAATTTTTGATGGGTTTGTTCTTAATTGAAGTATCTTTAGTTGTATTAGGTTTAATTTAAGTTTCTGTAGGAATCAGAAACTAGGGTTCTTATCAAGTTAAGGTTTGTTTAATGTGGTTTAGGTCTGTGGTGGAAGAATTGGAATCAGGTGATGGGAGTATGTGTATTTAGAGTTTCTTATTAATTGGAATTACAGGGGGAAAGAGTTATATGTGGTTGGTGGTAGTAATTTATGCATAAAATGATACCTATAGAGCTTCAGTTACAATCTGTGATGGATTTCATGGAGTTGAACTCAGTTTAAGATGAAGAAGATAAATAATTGGGATTTTCATTGGTGATTTAGAATTACGATTCTGTGATTGAAGATTGAGATAATTTGGATGTTGGCTAGTCAGATAAGATAGCAATGGTTGTGTGATGTTCAACTGATTTGGTGTTGTTGTAAGAAATCTTGAGTTTCTATCTCAGATAGTGTGTTGTGAGATAGTTAGGTGTTGGGGCTAAACTTAGTGATAGTGCTGAATTGAGAATGGAGTTGCAGGTGGGGATGTAAGTTGTAATGAGGGGTGGTTTCTGATGAGATTGAGATGAGTATAAATTGAAGCTGTGATGTAGTTTAGATTAGAAGTGAATTTTAGAGGGTTGCTGGTGAAGGCAATGAAGAACTGGTAGTGATGAATCTGAAGACTTATTAAACCTGTAAAGAAGAGATTGAGTTGTAATTGGTGGAGGTTTAGAAACTATAAAGAAATTGTTGTTGTTGTTTAGAAAAGAACGAAGTCTGTATTGGAGTTTTGTTGTGTTATGTGTTGTTTTTGTTGCACAATGATTGTGCATTAGAATTCTTGGCTTGAGCAATGGCTCTGGCCTGTGCAGAAGCTTAGGCCTGTTAGTCATCACAGTTAGTCTAGCTGACTCAATCTGTTTAGCTGACTTAGTATTTCTAACTGAGTTGAATCGGTATTGACTCACCGAGTTCCCTACCTTGACCTGAGTTGACTCAGTTGACCATTGACTTGGACTGTTGACGTGACCTTGGGCGTTGACTGTTAGTTGACCGATGTGACCGTTAGTTGACCCTGTTGGACGGGATCTTGTGTAATGGGCCGGACTAGTGGGTCGTGACGTGTTAGGCACAGTGGGCTTGGGCTTAGTACCATGTACTCTTAGTTTGACGTTTAGGACCCTTACGGTTCGAATTAGTGTTTGGTTCCTTCTGCAAAGTTGTAAACTTTCTTAAGAAATGTCTAACAGATTATAAAACCAATCTATTTGAATTAGTAAACCTTTTGATAGGATAAAGTTAGATAATTAAAACATGTAGAACCATAAATGGACTTTGAACCATTAGATAAATCACTTAGTTAATTTATAACTAGTGAATTGTATGAGATTATGTTATGAGCCTTGTATGAGCCTTTTGGATAATCTCTTGGAATGATTGTGTGATTAACAGTTAATCTTTATTAACAACGATCGATTCAAAGGTTGAACCAGTGGATTGTGGATCTCGAGGTAGGCGAGGCTTGTCATCAAAAGAGGTGGGAATCGATAACGAACTCTCTTGTATTCATTATTGTTTTACAAATCTATTTCTTATAAAATGCATGCATATCTATGCTACTAAATGATATGTGTATGCATGTATTATTTGTGTGTAAGACAAACTAGTTTTCTTTTACATTTTGGGATGGGCTTGGATCTTTAGAAACAACTAATATCTGTGTTTTGGGAGTATTTACTTATTTTCAAAAGGTGATTCTTTCCATTGACTGGAAAGCGGTTACATTCTTTACTTATTGTTAGCATGAAAGGGAGAAGGTTTCCTTTTGATTGGTGTGAGATGTGTGCCCCAAAAGTTATATCTATTTTTATGCGCTAAAGGAGTGAAAATTGCTGTCGTTAATAAACTACTAGGTGTGTACTCGTGTCACTGAATATTGTTTTCCCTATTTCAGACGGCAACGCATGTCTCATACGTGGATGTTTACTATTTCTTTTAAATTACTTTCAAAAGTTATTATATTATGTTTTGGTGTTTGGAGAGAATGATGTTAAGAATCTTATACATGATTGTTGGATTTGACTTGCGAGAGATATATGGTTCTCCATGTTAAAGTTCTTCTATCGGATATAATATTGTCAGCATTAAATCTCTTTAGATACTTAATATGTAGAGTGCGCGTAGAATGAGGTACTGGTAAGGTACACATCGTTTATGACTTGAGGTAGGAAAACCTCATGAGACTTTAATGATCATTGAAGCTTCCGCAATGATCATGCCTTGCTACTCCGAAGGAAGACGTCGCTTAACTATTATTTCGTTGTAAATGTTTTACCGAATGATTGGTTGGTAGATATTTATATTTCAAATTATAACTTATTATTTTAATTATGATTTATATGTTTTCCTGTTTTATCGGTTTTCAATAAAATATGCATTGTCTATAAATCATTCTAGTGATTACTTGAAAGTTAGTTGTTATTTCTACTGAGCATCCTTCGGGATGATGTGCTCACTCAATTCCCACTTTTAGTTTCAGAGACAGATCAAGATGTGCACGTGGCGATGAATGCTTTTGACGAGTTGGTTTTGTTAGTTGGTTAGCTTCCGCTATGTTTATTTTATGTTTATATTTTATTTGTAAATCAACTCTATACTAAATATGTATCACTTGAGAGGAGTTCTTGTATTTATTTCGAGAGAGGGGTTAGATTCGGGTTAACCTTAGTTTAGAACTTCTTTCTTATTGTTTAAACAGATGTTTTAGTTCGTTGGTGCCTCATTTTATATTTAATCTCTTGGATTAGTCGGTTGTTAGCTTAGGGGCGCTACAGGCACATCACCTATCCGTTAGACATCTGGATCGGAGTTGATTTGATGACGTAAGTATTGAATACCCTTTGCCTGATAGATATCATATGAAATATTGGAAACCTGGAAAAAAATAATCTTAAACCATGTGTTTCCTTAATATCTTTATTTATTGATTAAAATCGTGTTTAATCATTCCAATTGGTGTTATGCGGATCTGTGAAGATTACCCATGCACATTTCATTTGCTCATACTAATCGACTTTCCCACCTTTAATGTTTTATACTCCCTCCGTTCCACTTTAGATGATGTTTTGGAGTTTTCATGCAGATTAAGAAATAGAGAGAGATGATTAAGAAATAGAGAGAGATGTGAAGATTTTCCATTTATACCCTTGAGAAAAGTCTTCAAACATTAATTTTTATTAGTGCATTTAAAAATAAACTTATAGTTCCAAGACAAAATGTAAGGGTGTTATTGGTAGTTTTGTGGAAAAATATGAAAACTTTCAAGCCTAGTTAGCAATTCGGGGTACGGAGGGGAGTTCGGGACGGCATACGTACGGGAATTATACGGATTCGGGAAGATCGGATTCGGTCAAAAATCCGGTCAACGGTTCGTTGTTCGGGTAGTACTTCGGAACGGCATACGTACGTGTATGTTCGTTTTAGAAATGTGAGTTCGGCATTGAAAATTCGGTCCATATCAAAAAACAATTTAGTGTTATATGCTATAGAAATATGATTTCAAGTAATTATATAGAAAGTATCTAATGGTTTAATCAACAATCAACGAGTAGAACAATGGTTTATAGCCTGTATAACAACCTACAGGTCATGCATTCGAAACTCACGGCCTAAAACATCATCTAAAATGGAACGGAGGGAGTATAGATTATACGGTGGCAACTGTGGTGCTGCATGTTTCTATGAAAATTCTTACATACCTTGTATCACTTGCAGGATGACTGGGAAAGTAGGACCGAAAATTACAACCCTAAATTATTTAAAAAATAGTAATACAAATTCTAAGTGGTTATGTTTAAAATCCCCCGATTCACCCAATTTTGGGTGGTTATGTTTATACCCGCGGGTATTGAATCTGTCGGGTAATGGACTGGAAGCGGGTGCATTTCTAAAATTGGTGATTTTGATTGATTGGAAACGGATGATAAAAAATCCGCACCCACCCATCCTTTGTTCATCCCTACTTTTAGGGTATCCTTTATCTAACTATCTGGATAAACCCCACCAACACCCAAAATAATTCACGAGCAATAACTTTTGAAAGACTTTTTGGGCACCACTCCATTTTTGGAGGGGCCATGATTTCCAGTTGACTATGTTATTTGGAAGTAATTTGACACCCCTTATCCAAATATTAATTTTAAAGGAAAATTACGCACCCTTTCTAATTAAGTTAGTGTAGTGATTAGTTGAATCATTAAGTTAAGCTAACTAATGATTACCGTAAAATTAAATCAATAAATTGTTTTTGTTTTTTTTTTAAAAACAATCTTGTTTTATCAACCGATAAAGAGTATTACATTAACTAGTTGGAAGCCTAACAAGCTAAGCTCCAGCGACATACTACTACATAAATTGAACAGGTTGCTGTGCTAGCCTACCAGCGGGCCTCATGGGGAACCTTGCCAAGGGGAGCCGAAACGGCGGGGGGGGCGAGATTGTGTCACAAGGGAGGCAAACTAATACTACCTTCCATGTTAATTCCTGTGATATTACGCCATTGGGGACTCGAACCCGGACCTCCGGAGCGCATTAAACTTTGGGGAACGGGGATGACCAGCTGAGCTAGGGGCCCGTTCTTAGATTATTGAGAGAGAAGAAGAAGATGGAGAATAAGAGTTTTAGATTTATTATTATTTTGTTTTTCAATCCGAACCTTCAAACTATTCATACATACTTCAAATTTAGTTTTTTATTGCTTGGATTGTCCTGAATATGAAAAATTTTATAACTTTATTTGGGCTAGGTAAAACACGTTCGGCTACAAAATTTGATGAACAGGTAGCCGAACTTTTCTAAATGTAGTTCGGGTAATGTTATTGAAGGCACGGGTAGCCAAACTCAGTTTTAATGGAATTTTTGCTTTGTTTGGCTATCAGATTTCTAGGATATGCAGACGAACTTTTATTACAAGATATATAGAGTAATGTTCGGTTTAGTCGAGTCTACCATTTTTGTAGCCGAACTTTCAGCTTAAAATAAACAGAAACAATTGTGATGTAATCGAACTCAATATATAGGTTTTCAGAGAAAAATTCGATGAGGAGAAAAAAATTGCTACATAACAGAACTCAACATATAAGTTTTTAGAGAAAAGTTCGGTTAGGAGAGAAAAAAATTCGACTTGACGCAAGTCAACATTTTTTCTTACAGATTAAAGTTCGGTTAAGAGAATTTTGTTTTGACTTAACCGAAAACAACAATCGGTGTTGTATATACAAAAGTTCGTTTAGGCCCCAAAAAATTCTTCCCAACCGAAGTGTTATTTGTGTTCTTCATTTCCAAACGTTCGGTTACCGAAACTAGGTTTTTCTTTTTAAATTCTCCTAAACCGAACAAATATCCGTGACTTCCATTTTCACCTTAATTTAATGATTAGTACTCTAATTTTTTAATCAAAAAGGATTTAAAAGTAATGTATTTGTGGGAAAATACCTACAGATTGGATTGGTCTGTTTATAAAAAATTGATTCATCGACGACGAGGAACACTTACAGAAAAAAGGAGAAAAAAGGCGAAGAAAAGAAAAGAAAATTTTACTTAAAAACCGCTACGTAGGTTGGGTTCGGATTGTTTAATAAATTCTGATTAAATTAAATGTATAACACTAGGTTTCCATGACTAGAATAAAGGGGTTTAAAGCTTAGGTCATCTACCCTACACTTATTAAATTAAAGTTTAAGACACCCCTTACAAGTGAAGGGTAGATGTCCTAGGCACATCATGGCCTCCACAAAAATGAGGAGCGCCGAAAAAAAGAATAATTTGTTTGGGGACTACTCAAAAAAGGTGGGGACTACTTTGTGATATATATGTCCACCCTACATTATAAGGGGTGTCCTAAAAGATTAGGGAAGACTAATCTTCCCTTATTCTAATTAAGGTTATAAACCCTAATAACCCACTAATCTAACCCACTACCCACTAATCTAGGCCACTAATTAAAACCTAATTAAAACCTAAATTAAAATAAAAAAAAATCATTTCATTTTCTTTTCTTCTTCATCTTCATCTTCTTCTTCTCATCTTTTCCTCTTCTTCGTTAACATCGACGTTAATCGTCGATTCGAAAAAATTTCATCGTCGATTAATCAATCTTCATAAGAAATGTGTGCCAAGCAAACACCCAGACTTTCTGGATTGAGTACGGGACTCCCACATATAGTGAATCTCCCAAAATAATTGCTAATTCATAAACAACTTGAAGCACCGTTCAGAGGCAAAATCAATCATCTAACAGCAACCAAGAAGTCCGATTCAAGTGAAATGCAAATCCGCGAGTAATTTCCTTCATACACATTCTTTTCAATTCGTTATTTGTTGAAGAAATCGATTAGAAATCATCAAAACCCATTGAAAATGGTAGTTACGATGAGATATTTCGGCTAGGAGAATTATTTGTGTAACCCCTAGATTTGCTAACCGAACTTCCAAAAAATAAGAACAGGTTCGGTTAAGTATACAAATATCTGGTGACCGAACTACATAATTTGGTGTGCTCGCAAAAAAAACTTTCGTAACCGAACTTAATTTTTACTTTGACAGTACGAGTTCGGTTTTGTCGATAACTTCTTTTTCTAACCGAACCTTTCAAATATTTAGTTCGGTTACGTCTCTATTTAGTTCGGTGTGCTCGCAAACAAAACTCTCGTAACCGAACTCAATTTTTCCTTCGAAAGAATGAGTTCGGTTTTGTCGATATTTTTTTTTGCTAACCGAACTTTTGAAATATGTAGTTCGGTTACCTCGCAATTTTTTATTGGTAACCGAACTATAGTCTGTTAACTTCAAGTGTTGTCTTTACTTTATTCTTTAGTTCTATGTGATTTAATAACACAATATTCTCTTATGTTTAGCTAATACTTTGGTTTTTGTTCATTAGGAACAAAGGAAAAAGATTAAGACTACACTAATTTTCGTGATGTAATCCAACATGTCAATGAAGAGGTGATGGAGAATACAATTAATAATGTTATTGAAGAAGAGAATGATGATGAAGAAGAGCAAGGAAATGAAGAGGTTGAACAACAAAGAGAAGACGTCGAAAATGTAGAGGAAGAAGAACTAGGACCCGACAAAGAAGGAGAAGGACAAGAGGAGGGATAGGAGGGAGACGATGAAGAGGAGGAAGAGGATAGAGAGGAGGGAGAGGATGAAGAGGAGGAAGAGGATGAAGAAGAGAAAGAAGAGGAGGAAGATAATGATGATGAAGAAGAGCAAGAAATTGTTCATGCTAAAGATGGAAAGAAGCCGAAGCCGCCTAGTAAAACATACTCACACATTCCCCATAATGATTTGTGTTTGCCACCAGGGATCCCAACTTATGATACTCCAAATGATGGAGGGGCAACATTGTTCGGCTACAAACACTAATGGGTTGCGAAGATCTATGCGACAATGGTATTCTTTAAGTTCATTATTAACTAACAAAACGTTTTTTTTTTTGGACATGTGTAGTCAAGTATTAATAGTGTTATGTTCTTTTCATAGGATCATAATGATGCATTTCGTCTTATTAAACGTCAAGAGGCGTCCGAATGGGATCTTTCTTTGGAGTGTGACGAGTTTCAAGCGAAGGTTAAAGAATGTGTGTTATGGACAGCTATTGAGAATGCACATGTACATTTTGACATTGTTGTCGTATCCGCATATCTCGAGAGGTATTATCCTGAGACATATACTATGCATCTTCCATTTTGCGAGATGATAATTACTCCCGATGATTGCCATAAAATCACCGGCTTACCATTGGAAGGTAAATGTCTTCTAGGAGGCTACAACCCCTTGATGAGTTATGAAGCTCTGGAAGTATTGGCTCAAAAATGTCTAGGATGGGACCCAAGAAAGTTTCAATGTGAGTTTAGACATTCTTTGAAGTCCCCTAAACGTGGCGATGAGTATAATCCAAGAGACGAACATGGAGCATTGAAGAAGAAGGTGAAGAAATTCAAGTTGGTAAAGTTGAAGGAAGCATTTGGAGGGACCAAAAATAAGGTGGAGAAAGGAAAGTTGGTGATGGACAGGGAGACCCTTAGGCGCCATGTCACTGCTTATTGGTTATATCAGTTAGGAGTTGTTATTTTCCCCGACACTTCTGGAAATAAGGTGGAAGCACAGTATTTACAGCTTTTGGAGAATCTCGATGAGATGAACAACTACTCTTGGGTCATCAAGCGTACTTGATTTTGTTCTAGAAGAGATGAACAAAGGGTCGAGGATTAAGTGTAATCAAATTGGAGGTTACTTAACTCTTGTCCGGGTGACCTTCTACATTGTTAATTAGCAATTTATTTGCTTATAATTTCTTCTTCCAATTCAATTAGTATTGTATGTAGTTAATATTTCCTTATTTTTGCATAGGTTTGGATTTACGACCACTTCCCTTCATTGTGATTGGTGAGGAAAAGACAAATTATCCCTATGACCAACCTACGGGGGAAATGAGTGTTTTTTCGCACAAAAGAAGTCTAAAGAAGAGCAATTGACTTTGTTGAGGGAGAGATTGGATAAACTTATGGTGGATGATGTGGTATTTCACCCATACGCCACACCCAATGATGTCCCTGTAGATGAAGATGATCTGAATGGTCACTCTATCTACTCCGCACTATGGACCCATTTGGTATCCTAACGGCTACGCAATATATAATCCAAGGAGAGTACTAAGACAACTTTCTTGCGTCCAAATGGATCCCGACGTGGAGGAGGAAAATTTCACTTTGCTGGTTGAGGGAACAAACAACACCGAGAAATATTTTGAGCAAAAACATCAACCAACTCCTACGGTGGCACATTGGAATGCATTTGGTGAGTACTACTTACCTTTAGGTGATTTTGTACCTATCCAAGGAGATGTGAATGCATGTGAAAAGGATTATATGGAGTTCTATGAAGAAATTAGTCATCCTTTTGTGATAAATAAAGAACAACAAGCTAAGACTGATGCGGCGAAGGCGAAGGCAAAGCAGAGGGAGGCTAAGAGAGCTCTTAAGGGGATGCCTATTTGTGGAGAAGAAGCTAAAAGGTTATGGGATAATGTGGTAAAAAATTTATTTCTCTTATACTTTTCGGTTGTTTAAAATTGGAAAATATATTTACTTGTGCTTAAAATTGGAATTAGGTGTTGAACGGTACGAAATTGTTGAAGAAATGGATGGCTAAAATCAAAAGTGGAGAGCCGATGTTGACTAAGGAACAAACTGACTACTACAAGGAGTGGGAGGGTCTTATAACTAAAAGAATGGTGGATCCAAGTAGGTCTTAGAAACTGAAGAGGGGTCGACAACAAGGAGAAGGTTCAACTCGCGCTGTGGACGAAACCTGTGGAGGAGATGAAACCCCAAGTGATGAGGAAGTTCGTCCTAAAACTCGTGGTAAACAAGGAGCTGGTACGAGGGGTCGACAAAAAGGAGAAGGTTCAAGTCGCGTTGTGGAGGAAACCGGTCGAGAAGATGATATCCCAAGTGATGAGGAAGTTCGTCCTAAAATTCGTGGTAAACAAGGAGGTGGTAAGAGGGGTCGACAACAAGGAGAAGGTTCAAGTCGCGCTGTGGAGGAAACCGGTCGAGGAGATGATACCACAAGTGATGAGGAAGTTCGACCTAAAACTCGTGGTAAACAAGGAGGTGGCAAAAGGGGTCGTAAAAGTGGTCGTTAGTGATTTCGTATGATTTTAGTTTCAAAAAAAATCTTAGTTATGGGGTTTAATTTGGTATGTTTGTGTTTTTTAAACAATTAATTAAGGATTTCGTAGTTTGGTATGTCTAACACTTTTATATTTGTTTTAGAACCTTGTTTGTGTTTTCATTTTTTATTGGGTTTGTGTTTTCAATGTTGAAATACAGTATGGTTTTCGGTGACCAATAATTTTTAAACTTGTAACCGAACTTGTAGTTGGTAACCTATATATGATAAATTCCAGGTCACCGAAATGTGTTTTCGGTGACCTGGTAAAATTCTACCAGGTTGCCGAAGTCCTAGTTCGGTTACCTCGCAATATTTTCACTGGTTATCGAACTTTTCTGTAGGATGAAGCAGTAAGCCTTCATCCATAAGATATTAGTTCTGCTAGCAGAGCATAATATGTTAGGTAACCGAAATCTTCTCTGGATACTCAAATTTTTGCTATTGCACATGTTGGAAAACTCATTCTCTTGATGCAGAAATCACATAAACCAGCTCTTAAGTTTGTTTTGGAGTGTTTTTGGAATCGTATATATGCTCAGTTTGTCTATGAGCCTCCACAAAACAGTTCGGTGACAACATGTATTTGTCATGTAACCCAATTCTTTGTTCGGCTAGCATATCATTATTTTATAGGTCACCGAAATCCTCTCTCGAGACTCAAAATTTTGGTGTTGGAAAAGTCATTCTTTTGATGCAGAAATCACAAAAACCATCTCTTAGGTTTGTTTTGGAGTGTTTTGTGTATCATATATATGTTCAGTTTGGCTGTGAGCCTTCAACAAAAAGTTCGGTAACCTCATGTATTTGTCATGAAACCGAACTCTATGTTCGGTTAGCATTCTCTTGATGCGAAAATCACAGAAACCAGCTCTTAGGTTTGTTTTGGAGTGTTTTGTGTATCATATATATGTTCAGTTTGGCTGTGAGCCTTCAACAAAAAGTTTGGTAACCTCATGAATTTGTCATGTAACCGAACTCTATGTTCGGTTAGCAGATCATTATTTCTTAGGTCACCGAAATCTTCTCTGAGACTCAAAATTTTGGTATTGCACATGTTGGAAAAGTCATTCTCCTGATGCAGAAATCGTAGGAACCAGCTCTTAGGTTTGTTTTGGAGTGTTTTGTGTATCATATATATGTTCAGTTTGGCTATGTGACTTCAACAAAAAGTTCGGTAACCTCATGTATTTGTCATGTAACCGAACTCTATGTTCGGTTAGCAAATCATTATTTCTTAGGTCACCGAAATCTTCTCTGGAGACTCAAAATTTTGGTATTGCACATGTTGGAAATGTCATTCTCTTGATGCAGAAATCACAAAAACCAGCTCTTAGATTTGTTTTGGAGTGTTTTGTTATCATATATATGTTCAGTTTGGTTGTGAGCCTTCAACAAAAAGTTCGGTAACCTTATGCATTTATCATGTAACCGAACGTTAATGTAAAGACCCTCAAGCTCGTCAACGCCATTAGACCGGTCAAGAGACGATTTAGCAGATAATTAATTAAAAATAATCTAACAATAATTTGGACAAACAAATAGTACCATTAGATAGATCTCGAAAAATAGTGCGAAATGGACTATAAAAATCGCGTCATTCTGATGCCGGACAAGGGAGATACGACAGAAGAAAATTTACATACAGAAGTTTGACTTAAGTCAATCTTGTTTGACCGCAGGAATTGACCAAATTATTAGTAAACTTTAATTTGCTATTTATGTTTAGTTTTAATCTAATCATATGTGGTGTAGTTTAGGCGTAAACATAGTATTAATTTTAAAGGTTAAATGAGGTCATCCCTTAACATTACTGAAAGGTTAGTAATAGTAAAACCTTAATTAAAAACTTGGAAACAGGAGAGTCATCTCCTCCTCGTGAAAGAAGGTGGTGGTGGGAAGCTATGGAAGGAACAGAGAGATACAAAGATAATGGGTAAATTGGTATTGTTTTCATACATAGATATATAACTTAGTGAGTAGGAATTCTCAGAGAATTAAAAGGAGAAAAGAGTTGTTAGAAAATTAGCTAGGGTTATTGTGAGAGAAACTCAATATGAGAGATTTATGATGATGATCCACCATTAGGAAGTAGAAAGAATATCACATAGAAATTGAACGTGATTAGAATTTTTTGTAAGCAAATAAAGAAGTAGAGATGATGGAATTATCATGGTGGTGATTAGGATGGTATTATTTGATGAGGATGATAATAGTTCATGATGGAGATGATGGACAAGATGAAAAGTTAGTAAACAATCAAGGTAAACCACTTAATCCATTCCCAGTATGTTTTTGACGATTGGGTACTAATTATTTATTGGAAATGGTGTAAAATCAATCATATAGATATGCATGTTAATTAGGAATTTATGTGAGTTTTTTGTGTGTGTCTCTGCCTTACTTTCTTGCATGTTTTTTATAGAGTTAAACCGTAAATTAGTGTGAACACGGAAATCAGGTGAGCATCCACGTGTTCACAAACAATCTCAGCGTGAATTGAATACACGCATTAAAGTGTGAATAAGTATAATATGCCTAGGTAGATGATGATTCACTGATTCCAAACCCCGCGGGTTTGTCACGATCTCCTCAACATCCAAGATGATAGATCTAAGATGTAAACACATAAATAAAGCTATAACACTAGTGGAAAATGGAAGTTAAACCACTGCCAAGACTAGAGGTAACATCATTAAAAACGACTGTGTTCATCAGTTGGAATATTGAAGTGGTTTTTTCCAAAACGATTTGTGTTTGGGAAAGGTTGAAATCTTTAAAAAGCGACTTTCATTGACAAGTATGCGGGTAAACACGATAGACACATAGTTTTTATTCTTTGATATTTAATAAAAAAAATGATTATCTGTTCAATTGAATCCAAAGTCGATTCAAATGAATCAACAACTAAAAGCTGAATCACTAATAACGACTCAAAACTGAATTTAACAAAACTAAATAGATAATAACTTGAAAACTAAATTTGTATAGAAATGTGTACACAGTTTACAATTTCACCTATCTAAAATGTTCATCTAAAATACTTCGAGTTCCAAGTCCGGAAAACTTCTAATATTAAATTGGAAAACCTTAACCTATATTCATGTTACACGATTTACAACCATGAAGTTTCAACACTAAGTTGAAGGTAAGACTTCCCCATATATACCTTCATCTTCGACAAAATGGCTCAAATCGGGTCCATCACTCCAGCTCTAAGATGCAAACACAAAAAAACCAAGACTGCATCAATTAACAGCAAAAGAGAAAAGAGTTGGGGAATATATTCGAGACCTACAACTACACATACAAGTACCCACTCAAATAATAATTTAAAGAAAACAAATGAATCGCAACTACATGCCGCAGCCTTATAATACATGCTACCTTAGATAATCAAATTGATTATCTTTTATATTGATACAAATAATAGAATCAAATAGGCATTAGACAACTTACCGTAGAGGATCAACTTTAGGAAACACCACAAGAATTTGAAGGAGAACATCTAAAGTCTACCACAAAGAAAGACCAGAGTAAAAATTCAGACATGTCACCAAACTAACGCAACAACAACATGTTTGATACAAAAATAGTAGTACAAGGAAATGCAAATCCACATTTGCTTAATCTTATGATGACACATAAGACCTCACATCAGAAATGTTCATGAGGATGTTGGTGCACAGAAAAGCTAACAAAAATAAACCGAGAGTATACAAATTAGTGGACTCAACAAGAATACCTTGCTCAGTGCATTAATTGCTATGATTAATTGTTGTATATTAGCAATTTTAGCATAAGACTCTTCCTGATTTTGTACGCTGGCATTTAAAAGCATCTCCTGGACCTAAATAGAAGGGAAATTAGACTAGAAAGCAGAACAACATTATCTAAATTAACTAGACGAGTGAAAGTTACTCCATGCATGTAAGAGCAAGTGAACACGAATTTTCCAACTAATGAAATGTCTTCCCATGCCCATCTAATAACTTTCCACGAAGAAAGGATTCATCCATTACCTGATTGCATAAAAGGATAAGCAGTGACGACAGATACTCGGCTTGCTTCTCTTGTGGTACACGTACATCTTCCATCCCAATTAGTAAGCCCAATTGCCTACACTCCAATGGCAGTAAATCAAAAAACATGGGAAAAATCTATGGTCGTGAAATAAAAACTTGTGAGAATATACCAAGCATACCTCAAATACACTATCATGGACCCTGACGAAAACATATAACGAGACAACTTTAAGAAGAATCCATAATACTATACGCCCAAAAATCAATCTAGCAAACTGAAATAGGATGGAAAAGGCTTTACTTACCCATGGAATGTTCAAAAGCATGAGCTTTTCTCCAATCCAAATGACCCGTTAATGCCAATGCATACTCTGCCATATCGATGTCCTGTACCAACAATCACAAATTTCAAAATTGTAACAAAAAACGCATCGAAATCACACTTTGTTTCTATTTGAATTAGCTTGGAGACTCACATAGGTCACTGACTTTTTCTCTTCAACTTCCTACCAATCGGAAAACATACGAAAAATGGTGAATTTCTCAACCACGAAACAATAGGAAAGCGGTGAATTAAAAGATTGTTATAAGCGATGCAACACTAAAAGAAACTAATGCAACTGAAAAACCCATTTTTATCAAAATCGTAACAACATACGGTTCCAAAACATGAACCCTAATCTAGTAACATACTAACAAAACCCATATTTATCAAATAGAAAAGACATTATATTTACTAAACTAGTCAAGTAATGATCTTACAAAGCAGAGACCAGATTAAACCTAGCTTGATCGCACAAGAGCACGTTGTTAACCTTCTCCTTTTGGTTTCCTTCGATTCAATTCTGTCCATATCATAAGATAAAACAACTTATTATAAAGTAAAAAACTTAAATTCAACATAAAATAAGAACCTAATATAGATTAAATCATGAATTAAGATTACTACAAATCAAAACACAATTAAAAATCAAAACAAACCCGAATATCTTGCAAAGCTTCAACACATACTAACTTTTGTCAGAAAGGAATCAAGAAATTAATCTTGGAAAAATACTAACTCAACTGGCAAAATAAAATTAATCTTGTTTCACTTCGGTTCCTCCCTGATTGGTAAAGACCAGCTCAGTTAATTTTTAAATCAGTTGCAAAAGATAAGCTAACTCACCTGTCATGTGATGCAGAAATAACCCCAAGACCAGGCATTACAACTAAACCTCGAACAGTATCTGCACAATTCCCAAATGGCTCATGAAACTAAGACAAGCAACTGAATACACAAGTAGCATAATGTGTAACTTGAATGATGAAAGCACGATTAAGGAATGTGTGTCCGCAAGTCTTCCCTCTCCCAAGAGAAGTAAAGAATAATGTTAGTTCAAAACATATTGTACTAGTAATAAGTTCTCCTGCTGGTAACTTGATAACTGCTTGTACAGCAGATTTGTGAGCTTCCCATGACTCAGATTGTTGACCATTCCCGAAATTATCTTATCCTGAAGTGGAACCATTGAAGGGAATGGACAACAATGACTTTTGGATTTTAGTTTCCACTTATATTTAAAAGATTTAGAAAATGCTTTAAAGTGACTATATGAACTGTTGACAATATGAACTTTTGGATTTTAGTTTGGTACGGTTCCAAGTCAACCAAAACTTATATTTAAAAGATCTTTTCCATCAAGGAAAATCTATGTACATGATTTTAGATCACACTATAGAATCGAAAAAAGTATTATGGACCTTTAGTAGACAGTAGACTGCATACTAACGCCCCGGCCGATCTGCAAATGAATCTCAAATTCTAAATAGCTTTTTTGCAAATCTAAAGTTGACAAGGCTATCAAGCCGGAAAGAGAGCAAAATTTTAGAATCAAGAATCAAGGGGTGTGCTCCATGCTGCTTACCCACCAGATTTCTTGTTAAATAACCTCCTACACTCCGATCCTTTGTAAATATTTGGTCTCGCACACCAAAAATGAAAGTAAAGAGTGGACTTTATTTACCACACATTCATTTTCCAACAAAAAATTTTTCGAAAGAGACTGGCTTTGTTAGTTTGGTGGTACGTTGAAAGGCCGGATTAGGTGATGAACTTGGTCCCTAGAGAAAATATTTCCCCATTCTAGGAAAATATATATTGGTCAATCAAGTGGATAAAACTCTTTTGTAATTAAATTGGTTGACTTGGAACCATACCAAACTAAAATCAAAATTGAAGTCATTTTGCAAGGCTAAGATTGAGAAAATGCTTACAAAGAATTGTATCAAATTTAGTTTTTACCGTTTGCAATGAGGGAATTGTATATGCCGATAGAATTTGAATCAGAAATGTGGATTCCATCCAGTATTAGGACTAAGGGCAGGTGAAAGTATGGACAGGTCTCTCTCAATGCGTACGCCATTGCAACCTTGGAATATCATGTGGAACCGAGGGACATTTTGAATTGTTAGGTCACCCACCATCAGATTAGATCTCATGAAAAAACCCGATTAATGAAAAGAACAAAGAATGAAATCAATATCGTTTAGCATTATGCACATACACTCTTTTATGATTTAATCTTGATTGTTGTCACTTACATTTGGTGGCTGTCATGAAGTGCCGGCAAAGTGTCGTTCCATTAGGACCCCGTAATTCATTTTGAAGTAAGAAATGAGTAAAATTAAAATCGAAAGTTCAAGAAAAGGTTGCAGAAAAATGAATGAAGGTTCTTGAAATTACCCTGTGAGGTTTGCAGGGAAGCCCCACCATTGTTGTCCATTCCCTTCAACGGTTCCACTTCCTGTAAAAGTCATTGCATTAACAACAAAAAACCCAAATCAAATCAAAACCCTTTATTCAAAACAGATTAAAAAACCCCAGAAACTAATTTAAGAGTATTGTACCAACAAGATTTGTTCACTCCTTGAGGAGTTCTGTTGAATGTAAAACTAGAGAAGGAAACACCTTACTGCAAAAACGAGAGAAGATGAAGAGAAATTAGATCGTTAATAATACAAAAAGTCTATCAAATTCATCAAATAAGAACAATATTGATATTACCCTGATGATTTCAGGAGCAAAGAAACTAGATCTAGGGTAATAAATTTTGCTACTAATTTCTGTTGATACATACGTTTTGATTTTGAAATAGGGATTATGATGAAGCTACGATTTGTGAAAGTGAGTTCGATCTGTAATGTAAAGTGAGGTTCGTCTTTGATTTCTTATTGATGAGAAACAAACTGAATTTTTATTTCTTGGAGGATTTATTGAATTTGAGTATGAGAATGAAATAATAAGAAAGCTTGTGAAAATTGAACTGTTAATGGTGATAAAAGTAAAGAGTTAATGATTTTGGGATGAAGAAGATGGGATATCTTCTTAGAAGAAGGGGATCTTGTTCTAAGAATGAGTTAAGGTACTAAAGAGAGAAACATGTGGGTATTAACGCCTGGTACTATAGAAACTAGTTTCTCCCACAGTCATTCTTTTACTCGATAAAAGAGCCATGATTTATTACAAAAATACCCCTTAATAGAACGACTGTGAAGGAAACAGGTTTAATTTTTATCATGAAAACCACCGTGTCTCACAGCTCATATAGTTACCACCAGCCCAAGGAAGTCGTTTTCTTAAAGCCCAGGAAGTAGTTTAAAACCCATTATCCACTAGTGTAAGAATGCTAAATGTAAAGGAGACGATGGTTTACGTGGTTCAAGACTAAGGCCTACGTCCACGGATCCGGAGATATTCATTATAAAGTAAACGATTACAAAAGTAATCACAAGATCTTTGGTATTCATCAACCTCATAGGTTGATACTCATACTTACTTCTCACTATTCTCTCTCCTATTCCTTAGTTCTACTCTCGACCCCCTTTTCTCGTGGGAAGGGTGTTCATATATATAGCTAAATCAAGTGGGTCCACCGACAAAGAGCCGTTGAGACCTTATCTTCTTGTGCTCTCTGTGCATGGTCCGCGGACTTCCCCGTCACTCCGCGGCTTCTATAATACCCACGCTCGTTACGCCGACCTATCCTCGCTTTCTTCGTGGGTCGTCCCGACACGTGCCTCCGAGCGCATTAAATGCGAGTGGTTGGGGCTATCCCGATCCGTGCCAAGGCGGTGTCGGTCCTCCCTTGTCACGTCCGTGTCGGGTTGGACTATCCCCAACCCTTGATTACATCTTACCTCGTGATGAGGTAGAATAACTCATTGGTGTTGCGCGGGATTATCTACCTTGGATGCTCCCTCATCTTCGACCGTTGGTCTTGACTGGATGGTACGTCGTCCAGATGCCATGGATGCCCTACGTGTCATCCTGTTTATGACATGGCCTCCACGTGGGTTCTGGCTAGTACACGTGGCGATGGAGATAAATAAGTGTACTTACAATTTGCCCCTCTTCTTGTGACTGGGCGTTAGCTTTAGTTGGAAGAAGAATCGTGTGGTACGTTTTTATCTCCCTCCTCATAACTTCTCCTAAAAAGGTGCTACCTGCATTTATTGTGCACGTTTCCCATATCCGGCCATAACTGCCCTTTGGGTAGTGTACGGTTTCTCTTGGTCTTATAAAAAGAGAAGAATGAGAGAATGTGAATTAAATTCACATTCCCTGTTTATTCTCTGTTCTTTTGTCTTCTTCATCTTCTGAACTCCTCTCGACACCATTATTGCTGCCGTTGCTGTCGTTCGTCGCTATCGTCCTGCCGCCGCGCCTTCATTGTCGCCGGGTTGCTGCTGCCGCTCTCGTTTTACTCTTTGAGGTTCGGGTATGATTTTTACTCCGCTTATTCGCCATGCCTAACCCCGTTGAGTTTTTGATTTTCCGTGATGCATCAATGATGAATTTAATTTTATGTATATCCTGGGATTTGAGAGTTGACGCCACTGAGCCGTATGTTTCATCGGTCATGCTTTAATCTTATTTTTCTTCTTTTGAGTTTGAATAATAGCTTGAGAGTTTAAGTAGTTGTAGATGAAATCTAGGGTTTTCTTCACGTTAGCTGCTGTTCTTGAGATTTTCTTGCTTTTCGATCTTCCTTGCCTCTGACTTGCACTTTTATTCATGTTTGTGCCCGCAGACATGTCCGACCGTCCGCGGGTTCCTTACCAAACTCCTCCGTCAAGTCCTCACAGATCTCCTCGGAGTGATTCCAATATTAGGGGTGGAGCTCCGCCTTCACTTACCCAGGATAATCCTCGGGATGGACGAACATCCTCGTCCCTTGGTCAGAGATCTTCGCTTAAAGGGGGTAATCCACCGCAGGGGTCTAGATATGCCGTGAATCGCCCTAGAGGTGAGTCTCCTGAGCAGCAGAATCCGCGCGCTGAGCCTTTAAATGTGCATCCTCTCCGCTCCAAGCCTCCACCGCGGACTAATCCACCTGTGCCTAGTTCAAGTAAGTCAACTAAGACTCGTCTTGAAGAGAAAGGCTGCGGAGATAGAATCTTCGGGAGATATAGTTCTTCCTAAGAAGGCTGCGGCTACGGGAGGTGCTTTGAGGAAGACTCATTACTTTTCGTCCTTTACCTTTGGGTAATAAGAAGTTTACTCCGATACATTGATCTTGAGGCCTTCAAATCGAAGCACGGTCTTCAAGACTTCCAAGTTCGTTTTTATGCCTCCGATAAAGATATAACTTATGAGATGGTTACCAATTACAAGTATGATGCCTTTCATTTGCCGACCGTGGGTGCTTTCGAGGCCGGTTTGATGTTACCTTTGTATAAAGCGGTGATGATTTATACTACTACGGGTCTTGTCTAGCCGCGATCTTTGCCAAGAAAAGTCATAATCGCGGGGTGCAACAGTTGACAGGAAACTATCTTCGCCATCTTCGTGAATGCTATCTTCGTAGTAAGGGGCAAACGATGATGACCTGCTATGCCCCTAAATTAGAAAAGGAGAAAGGGTGGTACACTCCTGAAAATTTTAACAAATCCTTTGGAGATTACGTTAACAGGAATACTCGTAGCCGTGGTACGTGAGTTTGCGAACATTGCTCTGTTAAGGGGAAGTTGGACTTTGAGCGAGGTAAGTGATTCCAAGATGGCGAGGGTTCCGGGTGCCTAAGGTCTTCCTATTCCCGCTGATGAGAGGATTAAGCGTGATCATGACTATGAATGGTCCTTGCCACTGTTCTTGAAGTCGTTGGTCCGTGGGCCTATGGTTGGGTCCCCGGACCCCATGGTTGGTGACCCCTGGGCGGTCCCTCATCGCGAAGCTTCTCCCGCTCGTTATGCCCATTACTGCCCTTGGCGAATGAGTTTTGTAGGTATGGATTTTGCTTATAATCGCGATGTTGACGACGCGGAAGACGAAGATATCTCTGATGCTAACCTTCTTTCGCAGAATACTAATGTTGCTAAGGTGTGTTGTTTGTTTTCTACGTATATATGCCCCTTCGTTTTCTTGAATAATATTGATTATGCTAAGGAAAGGAGATGCCGATGGCTCTTTTATCATTATGTGTTGTAGGTGCGTAGAAACAAGAGGATCAATCCGAAGCAATCGTCGAATTCTCCCACCGAGGGTTCTACACACTTCGAGGATGTGAACAGTCCCGTGGATGATGATAAGGATGTTTCCGACGGGGAAGAGAGAATTGAGACTTCTCCGCCCGTTCAAGAAGTAGATAGTATTGCCGGTGGGAGCGTTGGTGGAGGTGGTGGTGGTCAGGCCACATCACATGATGATTCCTGTTATTTAATGTTTTCCTCACTCCTCTTGCTATCTCTACATTTAAAGGATTTCATGAGTTTTCATAGTTGCCATTTCTCATCGAGTCCTCCTTTGTGTTCAGGCTGGTGGGGAGTTGACTGAAATCAGTGATGCTGTTAAGACATTTAGTGGAAAATGCATTTCTCAGTTGGAGCTGGTTTCAGTGCGGCTGCTGGTATTACTGGACGGGAAGCTGAAGCCGGTTTACGTACTGGTGATGGCTGCTGACAAGAGCCCCATGTTATAGCACTCTTACTCTCCGCATGCAGAAACATTAAATTTTGATGGACATTCTTTTTTTACATTGTGCGCCTTTAGCTTTTTGTGGAGGAGCTAGTAACGCTGTGAAGGAGACTCAGGAGAATCCGGAAACTCTTGAAATGAATCTACAGGGTACGTTCTTTGGAGGTAAAAAGATAGGATTTTCTGACCCTGCAATTGGAAGGATTCCCTTTTGGATCGGAATAACCAAAGAAATTAGTGGCGTACTGGAGTTCCACTTGTGGAAGAAGTGAGCATGCCTTCGGTTAGTGTATGGTTTAAAATTTTTCTTGATGTTGATATTTTGAAAGAGTGTGTACAACCACGAGATAAAGTGTTCGCTTACTGCAAAATGTTCCTAGAGCTGCATCCACCTGAAATTGTCCAATCTATCATTACACAACTATTAGTTTGCTTCTTGCTGTTTCATATATACAAAGCTGTTTAGAAAGCGTCAAATGTTAAGTTTTGTTTACTGCATTAGGTGTGGACTTGTTTCATTGGTCATGGTTGCTGTACCAATAGTGTAAATAAAAGGTTGGTTAGTTCTTGGCATTAGTTCTTTGTGCATCTTAGCAAGGGTGGCTTTGCCCTTTTCTGAGACATTAAGCAACTATGGAAGCACGACTCACAAGATATATTTTAGGTTATGAAACAAATTTTGGGTCACTTTGGTAGATGAATGGCACAAAACATACGTTGGGTCATACGAAAGATTTTGGCTCACATGGACAAATTTTGGATCAACAACAAGCTGACTTTGAAGGGGAAATCTCGTAATTTGATAAATCTTGGGCATCTTGTAAATTTTGGACCGTCAGATTAGCTTTGGCTAATAGGCCATTCTAACTGTAAGATTGGGTGAGAAATGAAACATTTTGGATTATGATGCAAATTATATAGCACAATTTATATTTTAAGGACACATGGTAACTTTAGAAGCACACGACAGTTTTCACATCTGTCGTAGATCAAGACGTTAAGATTTGATGTCCAGTAACTTCACATCCGTTATAAGCTCCCCTGAACTGATAGACTTTCTCAACTTGGTTGGGATTTCCGTAACTTCGCTTGTGCTCGCGCCGTGGTTGCAGGATTTCCTACAACCACACCCCTCCAAGATTATACACTATTCTAACCAAATTTCATGATCGATTAATACAAGAAAATCAAAATAACTCTGGACTTTCTCTCTCCTATTTGTTCTCCTCTAACTCTCCAAAAAGCTCTCTCATCTCGATTTTTCTTGGTCCTTTATATAGGATTTTACATAATGGATGACAGCTAAGCCATCCTTTATTTTCGGATCTGATCGGCGTCGTTCTCGCAGGCTTACAAGGGTTTTCTTCGCAAGGTAATCCCAATCTTCGCAAAATCTTCACACTTTCCTTATGGCTAAGCTGACGTCACTCGCTACATCACTTCTCTAACAGTCTGCGATGACCTTCGCAACCACCCTTTAGTTAAAACTTCGCTGAGATATAACTGTTGCGAGATTCTGTTCCTACACTTGCCAAGAAAAAAAATAACAATATCTAGTAACTAGAGTTGAGATACTAAGTTTTTTCTTTTTTGGCTTACCAAACTTTTTATCACACCTATAGGTTTCCGTGCCAACCAATTAAGCAAGGACGAATCTATTGAGTATATTTTCTGGAGCGATTTCAGCTAGAAAAAATTCTTTTGTGTGTGGATATCACTTTTGTTCCGGAAGCAAAAATTAATTTCAGAATTCAGATACTAAAATAATTTGCTTTTAAAGACCTACAAAAATTTGGTACCTTGGAGGGATGATCCTGTTACGTGTTGTGCACCATATCAATTCCTGAAAGATTTGCATTCAACCGATCAAAAAAATAAAAAAAATAATTGCATTTCAGATAAATGGTAAAAGTCACTATTCGATTATATTGGGTGGGCTAATTCAGCGGGCCTCCTGAAGTTGCTACCCTTGATAAGGATTATGGCATATCACCACACACTTTAAGGTTTCACTTTCATTTATAAACTAGCTACACCTCTCTCAATCTCAATAAATTAAACTAGCTACAACCTTGCCGTTTTCTTCTCTTCCCTCTTTCGGATCTCTAACTCTAAAATCCAAAAGAAGTTCTTTCATTTTGATTTTCTCTGGTTAAAATATGGATTACTCGGAAAAACATCCTCACATCCAACTAGCACTATGATTTTTCCTCTTAAAAGTAAATCAATGGATTTGAAAATTGTCTGGGCACTCCGATTTTAACGGAGACCTATTTAAAGGGGTGACCTATTTAAAGGAAATCATAGATCGGTTTTGTGATGTTTTGGTGCTTCAGATTGAATAACCCTTTTCAGAGGCTTCTGTTTTAGCCTGGTTGATTATGAATCTCAGTTTAATTGTCTATCTATATTTGTTTTTTTTTTTCTTCCATCAATTGTGTATGAAAGTCTGGACTGTAACCAAACCATTTGCAAGCTAGAAAGTAGACAGGAATGAAATTTGAAAATTTTGTCTATTTCTAGTATGTTTGAGTTTCCAGATTCAAAATTGCATATCAATGATCCCGTAGTTGTTTCTAATTGTTCTCGATCAAATATGTAATGCTCTCTGTCCAAGTAATATGATATGATCTTCGGAGACCCAATTTTTGCGTATACGCTGTTATTGTTAGATTGTATTATTTTTTAGTCTTATTAAGATTTGAGATTACATTTATATACTTATTCCATCTTTGGTTTTTTTCTACCTAAATTGGATATTAATTAAGTTTGACATGGATAAGGGGACATGTCGTGGTGATGGCATACGTATGTGGTGACACTTTATTGTTTTTGTTTTGGACTAATTCCGGGGCCTCTTGTTGTGATTATTACCCTTGATAAGGATAAGGGGCACACTTTAGGGTTTTATATTATCTCAGATCAAACTACAAACTGCTGTGTGTTTTCATCGATCTGAATCTCCAAAATCCAGACAGAAGCTCTTTCACTTTGATTTTTGTTCAAATGGATTACTGGGAACATCCTCACATCTACTTATACTCTCAAAAGACATGAACAACCTGCACTATAATTTATCCTCTTAAAAGTGAAATTGTCGATTGCTAAGATCGGTGCAGATCCAATATAGCCCCACACACAAGAAGTTCAAACTTATGCCCAATGGGCCTCTTGTTGCCCTTGATAAGGGCACACCTAACAGTTTAGGGTTTATTTATAAACCAGCAGCAGCCACACTCTTATCTCATTCTCACTGAAACAAAAATACAATACTTCGCCGGCTCCTCTGATTTGAATCTCGAAAATCCAGAAGAAGATCTTTCATTTCGATTTGGTCAAATGGATTATTGGGAACTTCTTCTCCTAAACCTAGAATCTACCAGCACAATGATTTATCCTCTCATTTAAGAAAGATGGCAGGTTTGATGATGAGACATTGAAATCCCATGTTTTGATGTCTCTTATAAGCCATCCATCCATCTGCAAATTTTTTGTGGTTTCCTCCAATTTGCTTCTTTCTGAATCTTCATGTGAAAATTCAAACTGCAGGGCACTGTGGAATTCTCTATCTATGTAACTATGTATTTGTTTTTTTTTTTTTTTTTATAAGTTCTCAATGAATGTCTGGATTGTAAAAAACTAGCCAAGGAATTTGCAATTGGAATATAGTCGGAAACAGCATTTCAATTTTCTATTTGAGAATGTTTGAGTATCCAGATTCAATTGCACATCAATGATTCTACTGTTGCTTTTTAAAGTTTTATTACTTTTTTGATTAGGTCTATTGTAAGGACTTTAAGTCCAATAACTTCACAGATCTTCGACAGCTTTCTCTAATAGTTCTAAAAATCACAGTCCTCAATTGTGGGAGGCACAAAACTTATGTTTTAGTCTTATTGAGATTAGGGATCACCTTTATATGTTTGATCTTTGGTTTGGTTCGTCCCAAATTACTCAAGTAAAACAAATGCCGCCTTTCAACAAAAATGAATTCTTTTGATGGATTTTTTCTTCGCCCTCGCTCATCCTTCCATGAGAATCTCCCATGTCTGGAAATTTGGACACCGCCATTCTCAAAGGTATATTTGGAGATTGGAGAAGTAAGGCATCAGCTTTATCCATCCCTCTATTGCAAGTGTGCTTTTAAGAGGACAAGTCAAACTATTTCTATTCCGAGTCAGACTTGCATGAAGTAAATGTCTTCTTTGTTCCTATAATGTGAACGATCTTAACCAAACTCATGGCAGGCACACATAATATTTATAAGTAGCTACGGCTCTACGGACTACCCAAAGCCAGAGATGAAATCCTCCATTATTGTACTTCAAGTTGGCATAAAGATGATGAGGAACACATAGCAAAGGTTCAAATGCTTTCTCAGCAAGAATTGACATTCTGTGGATGTTGGCTATAAGGTAGAATGACACAACTCCTACCAACTTCAACATTCCTTTATTTCACCAGAGTTGCATGTAAACCCTCTCTTAACCCCTGACTTACCATGTAAGCTCAGCACATAAGCATGCACTGATCCGAAGAGTGTAGGAGAGAACAATTAAGGGCATCATATCAGATGGGATACTCACTCACTCAGACTTTCCGGTTGATGAGAAGAAAATGAAAAACGTAATGTGGGATTTTGAAGGCATTTACTTATGGTGCAAAGGTTCATTGTGATGCAGCTGAACATGAAAAGTCCTGAACCGTCAAATTAAGATTAGAAGTTGTCTGTGGAGAGATACAAGGGGGCATGGCGTGGCATGGCATGGCTTATTATTGGATTGGGCTAATTCTGCGGGCCTCTTGTTGTGCTGTATTGAAATTTCATACCCTTTATAAGGATAAGGGGCACACTTTAGGTTTTCATATATAAAGCAGCTACACTCTCTAATCTATCTAACTCAGAAGTCTCAGATCATGCTACACAAGGGCGCCGTTTTCATCTCCTCTCTATCTCTTAAATTTGGAAAAAGCTCTTTCACTTAGATTTTTGGTCGAATGGATTACTGGGAAGCACATTCTCACATCTACTTATATCATGAACAACCTGCAATATAATTTTTCCTCTCAAAAGTAAATTTGTTGATTTCTAAGCCCGAAATCAACAAAGGGGACCCTAAGCCCGAAACAACAAAGGGAACGCTTTGAACAAATGATAGGGCTGCAGTGGGTGTTTAGGAAGAAAAACATTTGGATCTCATATTGGATGTTTATTTCAGCTAAAACCATCTTCTATTGCATCAGTCGCTTGGTGTCCTCGCTCTTTTCTTTTATTCAGCTTGTCTTTGTTAGAATATAAATCTTTAAGTAAAGATTCAAGACCCAGTGGAATTCTCTATCTATGTAACTAAGTTTGGTTTTATAGTTAACCTTAAATAAAAATCGGTTCAGTTTTTAGATTGAATTGCGTAATAAGATATGATCTTCCTGAACTTCTAATTTTTGGGTATCTGTTGTTACTCTTAGATTTTATTCTTAAAATAGTAGTAGTACATGTACTTGGTTATAACTTAGAAATGTTGTTCCATTTTATTCTTATAATAAAGATTCAAGGTTGCATGCAAATATTTGATCTTGGGTGTATTCGTTCTGAATTGGACGTTTAGCAGTGAGATTATGATAGCCTGATTAAGAATTGATGTTGTACTATTACTACCTTAATCCTGAATAGGAAGGAATTCCCACCATTGTTGTGTGGAAGTGTGTTAGTGATTGTTGGTTGAATTACTGTAAAAAAATGCTAGTGAAATTTGGAAATTTTGCTCACCCATGAATCCTTGCAGCTTAACATAAGAGCCTCAGCTTCTAATTTCTGTGGCATAAGCTTGTGGACAAGATGCTTTCTGCATCAAAATGTCAACAATTTTGACATTTTGATGAGTGCAAAAACTAAAGTACAAAAATAGATGAAGTCGCATCATCTTCGCAAACAAATGAACTAAACAAAAAGGTCGACACATATGCTCCTAAACATTGTTCTTCCTTCTTCATTGGTCGCGCACGCTACATCTTAAGTAACGAATGACCATCTTGTAGGCTTCCTATATTGTGGCTCGAAAAAGAAAAAAAGATTGTGGATATCCAAACAAAATTATTTTTGACCCATTGCTGTCTCCTTCCCTAATCCCTATTATGCTTTATAGTTTGGTTGGGTTAAGGACATATTATCACGTGTGATTCCTGGGAGAAGAAAAAATTATTTTGGGTTTTATCACATAGGTATATTTTCACAAATAACTCTTCACTATGAAGGCATTGTTTGAATACAGGAATCAGAGAAGTCAGTTTTTAGAATATGTCCAGCGGGCTGATTTAGTGGCCCTCTTGTGCCTCATTGAAGTTCTTTCTTACTCTTGATGATGATATATAAAGGCACACCTTATTTACAAACGGAAAATGGGTCATTTGTCCAAATATTTTTAAAACACGGTTCAAATGGACGAGTAAAACTTATTATGGGTGAAATGGACACAAAAAAAAAGCAAGGATGAAACTGGATTCATCCTGTCTTAAACTTAAAAAATAGCAAGGATGGAAGCTGGATGCATCTGTGTAAATTAAAAATAAAAAAAAGTATTTGGAAATGGGGGATGAAACTGTTTACATCCCGCCTATTTTTACATTTTTGTCCAATTAAACAGTATCAAAATCTAACGGTCCTTTTCACCCAGGAAATGTTGATTTTGGTCTTTTTAACCAATTTTGTGATTTACAAACTAGGTACTCTCATTTCATATCTTTCTCATTGAAACCAAACTAAAACTTGATCGATGACTAGTTTCCTGTGATTGTAATCGGTGTTGGCATTAGTCTCAAAATCATTACAACGGGAGTGTGAAATGAAGAAAAATACTTTAGTGTTGATTAGGATAAGGGCCTGTTAGATTATGTCTACCGGGCTAGTTCTGTAGGCCTCTTGTTCTGCCCAATCGAAGTTACCCTTGATAAGGAGGATATTGAAAAATCACATGCTTTAGGGTTTTATTGATAAGCGTACAACTAAGACTTTAGGGTTTTGCTTATAAACTAGCAGCAGCACATGCTACACTCTCCATCTCATTCTCACTGAAACCAAACAACCCTACTTCGCCGTCTCCTCTCTTTTCTGGATCTCCAAAATCCAGACTAGAAGCTCTTTCATTTTGATTTTTGCTCACAAAATGGATTACTGGGAACCTCCATACATCTATCTACCGCCAACAAGGACCTGCACTATGATTTTTCCTCTCAAAATTTTCACCTTCCAGCTTATTGGTACCTCACATTCAGAAGATAGAATGTTTTGATGTGGTCACATCCTTTTTCCTTCCTCCGGCTTCTGACTTGGTTAGATTATAAATGTTCGAGTAAAGATTCAAACTTCACGACCCGGTGGAATTCTCTCCATCTAATGTGACTATTTTTTTTTTTATATATTTTTTTGGTGAATTCTAAATAAAAGTCTAGACTGTGTAACCAAACAATTTGTACCAAGAAAATAGTCAGGAAATGAAATTTATATTTTCCATTTTGAGTTTTCTTGTTTTTCATTTTTCCGGTCAAACATGTAGTATTACTCTGTCAGTGTAAATAATATGATCTTCCTGAAACCCCTCAATTTAATATGTAATTCAAGGAGGAGATGAAAGATTGAGGAAAACAAAGAACAAATTAGAAGAAGAAGAAGAAGAAGATTGAACATGAAATTGGATATAGTGATCTAAATGATGATTTAACATTTGAAGTATTAAAACATTTTGATGCAAGAACATTAGCTACAACCTACAGCAGCTTGTGTCAACAAGAAATGGAGTAAATTGGCAGAAGATGAAAGATTATGGGAATATATTTGCACTAGTCACTGGTCTAATATTGGTTATGGTCATCGACAATCTCTTTCAGTTGTTGTTGCTTTGGGAGGATTCCGTCGTCTTAGTTCTCTTTACATCTCCTTTGTTTGAAGAAACAAACCCCTAGAGAGAAAATTCTCTAGTGTTGGATATTCTAGAAGTGTAACCAAGGTGTAATTAACATTTTGGTTTTATGTCTATTTAGTCGTCTGTGTTTCTTCAGCCTCTTTTCGTCTCTGCTTGCCGCCGCCTCAAAAACAAAAACCACCACAGATCGATTCGATCATGGCATCTGACATTAATGATCAACAAACAACAACAATAAGAAGACAGCATGATGATATCCTCTCTCAGACCACTCATTTGTGTGGGTGAAAATCTGTCAACTGTCGCAGCCACATAAAGGTGATAACTCTAACAAAATCTTCTCCCGAGGAAAACGCATTTCTAAATCTGAGGATTAAGAAATTTTCGCAGTTATATATCTAAAGTTTTTTTGTTTAGGAAGACTTTATCGAGATGTTTGGGGTAATTTCAAGGGTTTTATTGAGTGTAGATTTTTCATTTCATTTAGTTGGAACAAGCTTATTTGAATTGCTCGCTCTTAAGTCGAAGACATTTAGGGGTTTAATTATCACTCCATTTGGTCTGGTTTGCTTGGAATTGTAACTCGTTGTTGTAGGTTGCTTACATTAGAGTTCTCTGCTATAACATGGTTTTGTGTTGCTTACATTTGTTGATGAAAGGTCTTAATCACTTTTCTGATTGTACGTTTAGCATTTGATATCTTAAGAGTGCATTAAGAGCTAGAAGAAATTGTGGTAGTAGGAAGTAGCACGAGAAATTGTGGTAGTATCGACCAATGATCAGGCACTAAAATAAGAAAAGAAATTTTTTGTAACCCCTCAGATGGGAGTTCTCAAATAGAAAAACCTCTAAACACTTGATAAATACGTTAAATATAACAATATTACAAACTTAATTACCTGGTAGTGTTAAAATTTTATTAATTAGGTACAAATCATGACTTATGAGCATCAATATATAAATTTTTAATAAATAGATTCCGAGTATTAGTCCGAGTTTTGGCGATTTCCAAGTCCGAATTTATTGCTCCTCACTCCAAGCTCCCCAACCGAGTAGGACCGAGGAACGATTTCGATTACTTTGACTGGAACGCTATTAAACTGGACTAATTCTTAGCACCTGGTATGATATCGAAAAATTAACACATATTTTGACCCTTGTAGCGAACTGATGCTGGGACATTTCTTACAATGGCATATATGTAGATAACTAGCCACCAATGGAATTGCACTGCGAAGAACGGTTACTTGTCTTGGCCTATGTTTCTCAAGAAATCCTGGTCTACTATTTTGTTGGATTAGATTTCACAACTACATTTCTCTTAACAGTGATCAGTATGGTGGAATTATGTTCGCAAGGTAATAGGGAAATATGATCACTCTCCTCAAGTTGTGGAAAGCTTCTTTATCTAACAATGATTCATGATCACTGATAAAGAAAATTCACAAGAACTGATAAATAAAATTCACTATGCTTGTGGGAGCTGTAAAATGGAAAACTTATAATATTATCAATGATGCTCGTAGTATATTAGAGTCAGTAGAGTCTTGGAGTTGCAAGTATGTGCACATAGATGCAAATCACTTGGCAGATGCTCTAGCTAAATTCGCGAGAACTCAATCTTTATGTTTTAATTGGTTCAAATAATGGTCCTGAATGGACTCAAATCCTCATTCAACAGGATAAACTCAATGTGTAATTTTTTTTTGAGCATCTAATGAATTTCTTTTCCTATTAAGACTAAAGTAAAATATGCTTGTGGACAAGGAGCTTAAGAGTGCATTAAGAGCTTAAAGAAATTTTCCAAGTAGCACCAGAAAATGTTCCACTTATATGTATGTCTCTTGATGATGTAATCAAGGTGTAATTAACTTTTCAGTTCTTGGTTTATTTATTACCCTACTATATTTCATTGAGTCGTCAATATTTCCGCCACCTCAAAAACAAAAACCAGCACAGATCTAGATCGAATCGATGATGGCTTGTGATGTTGATAATCAATTATCAAGAACAAGACAGTAGCACAATGATATATCCTCTCAAACATAAGTAGTGCCCGGGTATCCATTTCCTCTTTCTTGTCCGAGAGCTAGAATTTAGGTGGAAGCTTCTTTGTAATTTCAATTGGTTTGATTTGCTTGGAATTGTAACTTGTTCTACACTATTTCTGTTGGGAAATCGGTCCCTTTTGATTTAAGTTTCTTGTTCTTCAATAAATAGGTTATCTTACGAAGCCTCCACCTGCTAAAGAAAAATCTCAGGTTGTCTCACTTGATTCCCTTGATTTATTATAATTTAGACTACTTGACTAGTCTTATAAAGATTGATATCATGACTTGTTTTTTTTGTTAGCCGACACACCGCATACAGTTCTCCAAGTTTGGTTTCCATGTTTATAAATTTATAGGACTCAATTGATATGTACTAATTAGGTTTGTAGGTAAGGAACTTCCTACAAAGACTGCGAAACATGAACTGGACAAGTAACCATTGAAGAATCAAAGTGGTGAGTTTCATGTCTATACAAATGTCTAAGAATCATATAAAAAATTAGTGAATTTGGTATATAGTAGATAGATAACATCAACACTAGTTTCATATAAGAATCTTGGTTAGGAACAAACAAATTTCTCTGCCCACATAACAACGTCCAAGGATCATGTAAAATCGTGTCTGGCATAAAATAATTAGAAACGTAGTGCCAAGATTTCAAAACCAGGAACGGTGATGCTTGCTTGACGAATGTATGTTCGCCGTTTGACAGTCATTGAGCTAGTCCAAATCTTTCCATAGAACGAACTCCATGAACGGAAGCTTTTTTTCTCTAAAAATCAAGACAGTTGATTTCTTGACTCATTTGCCTTATATTTCTTAATTACTAGAGTTACAATACATAATGTGGTAGAAGGATCCTGGACTGATCAGGAATAGCATGGCAATATGGCAGCAGCAGTAGTACAAAAACAATGTTTCATAACAATAGAGAATGATAGATTTACACTCTTTAAAGGAGTGTGTAACCTCTACCTCACAACAACTTAGTAAAACTAGAAACTAGAATTCATATTAAGATGAAACATTTTCTTGTTTCCGTACAAATCTTATACATAACAAAGTTCAAACCAAACTCAAGAAGAAGGTATATATGATCGAGCAATACGAGTTAAAGCACACGCAACTCAAAGATCCAAAATCAAAGAAATTGAGCGGAGCATACATAGCAACAGACTCGTTAATTTTGAAGACTTTAGAAGAAGATCATTTTCCGTAATCAAGCATGTTACCAGTAGACAGTAGTGCATCCATTGTTATATCCAACATTGTAAGCTTCAGCCATTGAAGCAACACAGAGAACACCCAAAGCCATGAAAAACCAAACTCTCTCAAGGGTAGAATACCCATGACTACTAGTGTTACGTGATCCTTTCACAAAACTCATTGGCTGGAGATCTTCTCTTTTATGCAAACATTATTTCCAACCCTTTCTGAAAGAGTTTTTCTTTCTTCTTCTTGTTCCTTCTCTTTATAAGCGCTGTGTTTTTTTCCCGAGTCCGCACATACCAAATATCCAAATCAGTAGTACATAAACCATTTTCTAGTTCCTTCTCTTTTTGTATTACCCGAGTCTTAAGCAACAACCACAAAAAACATATATTTATTTGTGATTTTCCTTGCAACTGCTTCCACATCTTTCCTAGAGACAAGAATATAAACAAATATTAGGTGGTTGATCTTCCAAAAATTTTGATCCATCTACTCATATTACCATTGAGAAGAATTAACGACAAATGTAGATACAGCGTTCTAAGAAACAAATATAGAAATTAACGTCAATATCCACAGCAACGACAACATATTAAACTCACCCTTTATTTCGAAAGTGAAATTAAGGTAGGAAATTGATGACGAATTCATGAAGCAGAATCCATTAAGATAACTAGATAGGAAGTTGAGAAGACGGAGAAGAAGAAGATGTGAATAAATACTTTGTTGGTCATGGGCCAAGGATTTATAGCTAGAAGTTTGTATCTTGCAGACAGTTTAAACGATTAACCCACTTGGTTTGGTGTGAGCTAACTAGATTAGCTACGTCATGTATGAGAAGGTACAATTTATCTCAACAACTAACGAAAGCGGTATACTACCTATCATATTAGTCAAGTCCCTAATCAGATTAGTTACGTCACTAAAATTACTATAAACATACATATGTCCAGCAACTACCTAGCATACGTTATTTATATGGTGAAGTCATCGAACTGATGCATGATTTAAACCTATTATATAAGTCCAAATGTATCCAACTGGATGCTTACGCGACCTTCATGTCTCTCGACTCATGCAGATGGGCCATGAGTGTCACGGGTTTATCTCAGGACGTGTTGTTTTCTTTCCCGATCGACATTATTGATCACTCCATATTTTCTTTTCTATTGCTAGATTGGATATATCCTGGTAATTAAAGCATAATCAGAGATTCAGAATATCTTATTTCTTTAATTTTTGCTCGATTGAATATCTGATTTCTGTAGTACTTGGCAGATAACATACTTGATTTTGCACCAACATATTTAGTGATCCCAAGGTCACCTAGCTTTTTTAATGATGAAAACATATGCAACTTTAACCAATGATACGAGGATTAGCTAATAAGACTCCTGGTAGATCAAACACACTCAATTCCCAATCGGGTCACTCCCATCAAAAAAAATTTTTTTTTGTAACACTACACATTGTTTACATAAGAGAATGTGCAAATAACTCAATACACTAAAACCATCCCTAGAAGGTTTGTGAAAATGCTTACCATACTTTTGGTGTCAAACTACTAAGACGCAAACACATTGGTCAGAAAGTCAGTCCAATGCCAAGATATTCTAGGAAGAAAATGTGAAACATGAAGCATGTATGTTCATCATACTAACTGTGATCCTGCTAGATATTATGTTAACTTCAGTAATCAATTTCCGGAAATAGAATGGAATCCTTGAAAAATTTACACAAAATTGGTCAAAAAGACCAAAATCAACAATTCACAGGTGAAAAAGACACTTAGGTTTTGATCTTTTGTTTAAATAGCCAAAATTAAAAGATATTTTGTTTTAAATGGACAAAAATTTAAAAATAAGCCGCGATGTAACCGGGCCATCCTCGTCCATTTTCAAATATTTTTTTCTTATTTTTATTTTACAAGGATGCATCCGGTTTCATCCTCTTTATTTTTAAGTATAAGCGGGATGAATCCAGTTTCATCCTTACTATTTTGTTTTGGCTATTTCACCCGTACTTTTTTTTACTTGTCCATTTGAACCGTGTTTTAAATTTTTTTGGACAAATGACCCATTTTCTCAAAAATTTATGTCTTCCCATAAGTATCAATTCCACAAAAAGAGAAGTTAAACATGCAAATGAGATGGAGAATATGGGTCCTTAAAAATTGTCATCTAATATCACTATTAGGAATTTCAAAACTTAAAAGCCCCAGATCCTATTCAAAAAAATCAGTAAATATACGGAAAAAAATTAAGCTAAACCAATCATAATGTACTTTACAGGAAAATCCTTACTTGAAATTAAAATATCATCTAATTATTTTTCTGCTTGAGAGCAAGTTGAAGTCAAATTGCACTGTCTTTAACTCGTCAAATTGAATTCAAGAAAAGCATACGCTTACAGCGATATGTATTTCGGTTGGAAACTCTGTAGTCCATTCTCCAATTCAGACCTTTTGGGGTTTCCTACCCTGTTGATTCCAAATCTAACTACCCTAAATCGATCCTGTGTTGCTTTGTGTTGATGGTGTCTATTCATTATTTGATCACCTAAACACTTCAAATCAATTAATCAGACTGCCAATTCCACAACCCAGTGGAGATCTGCAAAATTCACCACAAGTGAAGTAGAGCTACTGAGAGAGCAGAGACCATCAAGCACCAAGCAATAAATTAAAACCATGAGAGGAAAAATCATAGAGCTACTGAGAGATCAGATGATGATCTGATCTTTAAGAGAGATTTTTCTTGGATTTTTTTTTTGTTTCTTCAATGCCGCCGGCCTCACTTATCTCTCTCCACATCAACTTTCTCACTTTTCTCTTTTTCTGAAACATATAATGCGAAATCTAGGGTTTTTTATTTTACAGACGACCCTAATTAAGTGTTAATTTACCAAATGGTCCTTCAAATTTTAGAAAAATTTGTTGATTTTGTGTAAAATATATCTAAGGGGTGTAATCAAAGTGTAGTTTTGTAATCCCATTTGTCTATTTTTTCTTAGGGATATTTAATGTTTGGTACCCGGCAAATGTCCAACATATTGGTTTGGTACCCAACATTTCAAATATTAAGGGTTGGTACCTAGACCGACAGCTGACCGTTAAGTCAAACCATTGACTGAGCAAAGCAATAATTATTTTCAATATTAATATTATCATTTTTGAAAACCCAAATACACCCTCTAATCCGACGGTCTTAAAAATATCTGGATAAAGCTTTTCTTCAAAATAGTCTTCATCTCCTCCGCCTCCCTTTTCCTCGTCTTCTCACTGTCTTCCAGATTCCTCAAAATCTCTGAGCTGCTAGTCTTCTATAGCTATAACTTGAGAGAAAAATCAGTACTTGTTACAGAAAAGTAATCAACGAAATCCCATCTTTATTCTTCTTCTACTCGTTCTTTTTTTTCATTTTTGAAACCCTAATAAAATCACAAATTTCAATTGGAATTTGTTTATGTGTTAGGTTATGGTTTGTGAGTTATTGTTGATTGGATGTTTCAATTGGAGTCATTTCGGAAAGTGGGTATGGTTCCAATTTGAGATTGGGAAGAACCTAAAACTGAGATTGAAGCTACACGGGGTATGATCAATTAATTTGATTTCTTCGGGTTTTTTGCAGTAGTGATAATATGTTAATGGTGATCCATTGGGGTGTATTGTAAAGCAGTATCAGGTGGCTGATTGAGGATGATTTAGAGTTTGAGAAGAGTATGGAATAGTGGGTTCCGAGTGTTTTTTTTATCGATTTGAATTCAAATTTAGAGGTAATTTGGGTGAACATCTCTTGGGCTGAATGTCAATTGAAGAAATCAAGTTTTGATGCCAGAAAGAAAGGGGATATGGTGTTGTTGGTGTTGCCAGCGAGAAATTAATGGGATTAGATGAAAGACAAGCTACCGCGGATGTCGAAAACATGGAAATAAGACCAAAAGTTAGAAGTTGCTGCTGTGGATTATGAGAAGAAGATTGGTGGTGTTATGTTTGGATTGATTGCGGATAGGAGATGTGCAATAAGATGTTAAGGATAAGTGTTTGAAATTTCAAGAAGTTTTGTTGCCATGAATGAAACGAGAAGAGTGAGCTGCAAATCATGATTCAAGGGCCGAATGCAATGGGTGTTAGTTTTCTGGGCAATATTCTTAAAGAACAAATGGGTTGGTAATGGTGGTGGTCACGATAGGAAAACAGATATATTTCTCCTCAGGGTAAAATCGTAAAGCGCAGTAATTGTTTAACACAAAATTAGGAAAATGAAATAAAGCCTGGTCATACGTTGACTTTGACGGTCAACGACAACTCTAGGTATCAACCCTTAATATTTGAAATGTTGGGTACCAAAGCAATGTATTGGACATTTGCTGGGTACCAAACATTAAATATCCCTTTTTCTTACTATTTAGATTTAGATCTTAGCCCTCCGAGTACTCACTCATTCTTAGTTTTCTTTTTACTCCACTCCCCCTTTCCCTCTTTTCTTGAGTGTTTCCGCCATCTCAGATCCTCCGCCGCCACCACTGTGGATCATGATTTTTGATGTCGATATTTATGGAACAACAACAAAAAGATAGCAGCATGATGATATCTCCTCTCAAACGTAAGTTCTTACTCTTAATTTCATTTTATTTAATTTTAGAATTAATAGTTTATCGGACTCAATTAATTTGCTTCTCTTGTTTCATGTGCAGTGCAAGGATCAGGCTTGATGGATCTCCAATTCACATGCCTCAAGGATCAGGCTTCCTAGAAATGGAGCAAGTGCCACTGGTGTGTAAGTTTAATTGAACATTGAGTTCTTTTTTTAAAGTTAAATCTAATTTAGTACTAGTAATTAATCTTGATTTTCATTTTTATAATGGACTGGAAGACATTTTTATAATGGACAGCTGGGTTATTTTCTTGCCTTACCTTATTGGTTGATTCATGAACCCTGAACCTGCTGGTGTGGTGTCATTTTAGAACAAGTTAAATGCTCGGTCCGTAAATGCTTCTAATACTGAATTTTACTTTTAACCATCATTAAATACCTAGATATTTATCAAATTTGAACTAATCATTTGCATTAAAATTGGTGGCTTCAGTTTGTTAATTGTATTTCTCGGTTTATCCAATTTGATGTGGTGGTGCCGAAATACCATAGTTCAATATGTCACAGTTAGATCATAGTACAACATTTTTATTCTTTCCGATGGTTTGTTCAGGTTGATAGGAGCCTTAAACGTTTTTGGGCAATCAACCTTATTCGAGGCAAAGCAGCCTTTGTCAAGCTGGGGTTCGAAGGACAAACTTTCCGCCCTAGAAGAGGTAGATGTTAATCCTCACTGGCACCAAACCTTCATCTTCAACGTCAGTTTCGTACCTTAGACTTCAGGATCTCAAACTTCAGGCTTCATCCCTTTTAGAGCGTCCAAATAATTCTTCACGAGCTGCTTCTAACATTCCCTTTTATCTCCATTCTGGCACTTCAAGATGTTATGGTAACAATATTGAACTTTTACTCTGCATTTTAATATAAGTTGTTATGCAGTAATGATATACTAATCTGTAATTATGATTGGTTCTTATGCAATAATGATACTTTTAGTAGGGTCAGGAGTGTAAACTATTCTGATTGCTATCTTTTTTATGGTTAAACAACAAATCAGTTTCAAGGTCCAATTGTGTACTTAAGCTTACCTTAAGGTTAATGGTAATTCCATCGGTCTAACATTGTTAGTAAGTAGTAACTATTTATACTGTGTCTGATGCTATCTGTTGAGTTCACTTGTAGACACTAATGACACTTTGGAGTAATTCTGTTTTCAGCATACAAGGCATAATTTATGTCATATGTATGGTTAAGTTATAATGATTTAGGAGTGTATAAAACCTTGAAATTGAGAACTGATAAGGGCTTTGAGTAGGAAGGTGATCTCATATGTGGATCCACCTACTTCAGCACTTTGTTTGAACAAATTTGACTTTAAACCTCTATACTGGTTATGTTTTCGAGCACATCTTCTTTGACTTCACTTGGGTTCAGCTTTCCCACATAATTTCTAAATTGCTGAATAACGAATAGAAAGTATGATATATTATTAGTAAAAATGTAATAAATATTCCAAAACTAAATTTATTTTATTTTTTTTGATCGATAAGTTAAAAATTTATTGAAAGAGAGCCAAAGTATACATGAAATATGAGCCAAGGCTCACTCGACCAAAAGAAGAAAAAAAAAGGAGGCCAGTAAAACCACCTGGGACCAAAACCACGAAAACCAACGGCAACTACTGTGCTTTCGAACAACTAAAACACATACAAAACAATCATTCCACACATCCAGCCAAAAGAATACAAGGAGCCTTAAAGATGTTGAAATATGACCTCATCCCAGCTGATAAGGAATTGCTCCATGGAAATACCTTTGAACACCCCCCTGTTATGTAGCCAATATGCCACTGTCAACTTCACAACTTCCATAATACCCATCACCTCCTTACTGATATCTTGGAAGTCCCTGAGATTCCTTTCCTTCTAAAAATTCCAAAGTATAGCAGCCGGGAGTACTTCCAACACCAATACCTTCCTCTTCGAATTAGATCTATTGGGCCAGCTAGAGATGAGAGAAGTAATATCAGGAGTTGCCCATTTGATGTTCCAATCCTTGAGAAAAAGACCCATATACGCAAGGCCACTTCGCAATGGATGAGAAGATAATAAATTAAAAACTATTACGGGTTCAACTATGATGAATGCGTTCAGTTATAGCATACTGTACGATATTCAGACAACACTCGGCCTTAAGTTTTTGATGGAACACATAAAACAACATTGAGGAACATATACTGATAATTACTTTTAAGACTTCTGAATCGAGATTTTTAGCAATAACACTATGGTTTTGGGTATACACCATATTTTTCATTATCATCATATTTTTCTTCATCACCACCATCACCATCTCTTCGTTATTATCCTCTTTGTATCTGTGGTAGTGGTTCACGAATTTCTAACGGGGAATCTTTGCCAATTCCTCTGCCTTCTGCTCCCAATTTTTTGTGACATCTTCCTCGAGGATCTCGAGTTTTAGAGTTAAAAGGCGTAACCTTCATCTTCTTCCTCTTTTTCGCTTCGTTATTCCTAAAAAAAAGTATAAAACTTGATTAATATGTTTAATAAAAAAGAAAAAGGGTAAATTAACTCAAGTCTAAGAATGTAAGTGATAGCAAATCGTCAGGTTCGGCTAGCCCGGAATACCTATAATGAGCCAAACCAACAAATCTCATTTGACCTTGAATCACAGTGAGTTGTTCAGCTTATAATTGGTCTATTCTAACAAGCCGAACAAACTCTTGACCCAGATATAATGCTGCCTTTACAATTTATAGTGTTGTTAGATACTCTGACAAAACCGCCAGATTGAAAGCGTAGTGCATGTATCAGTTCTGATTTAGTTCAGGGTTCTAATCTGGCCAACCATTGTTCCTCAAAAAGCCGAAAAGTTATTGCTACAACCACAAAGAATCGGAATATTGCAAGCCGTAGAAAGGGGGTCCAAGTTTTTGGTGGTGATCTTTGCCGAACATAGCCAACTCCAGAAAGCATTATCGAATTCCCAAATTATATTGGGCATCTGATTGTAAAAAATGTAGGGGTGAATTGACGATAAAACTTACATAAGACCAATGGATCCTTACTTTATTTCTCCTAGAACCCTATTTTTATAGGTTACGACGCTCAACCTTTCACCACTTGGCTACATCTTGAGAATTTCATTTACACCATAATATGTAGTATAAGTCATTGTAGTTGTTGGATATGTCTTCTAGATTCTCTTTCTGGTGGTGCCACTATACGAGTTGTAATCTGATTGCATTTCAAAATTTCCTTCATGAATAGCCGGTGTACTCTAGTTGTATCTTCATAATTTGTCAAGTTCTAACATTTATAGCGCAGTCCAAAACTTGTCTGTGTAACGTAAAATTTTAGATCATTCCTAGTTTTTGTTTAGAAGTAAAACCCTCTACGAATTGTGCACTGGTGTAACAAGAGTGTAATTAGGTTTTTGTTTCGTTGCCTTACTATATAGCCGCCTGCGTTAAGGGATCTTCAGTTCATTCCCTAAAAACATCATTCCTAGTTTCCTCTTCCACTTTCGCTTCTTTTGTTTTCCCCCCGCCGCCAAAAACCATCACCACCACAAATCTATGGCTTATGATGTCAATGATCATTAACAACAGCAACAATAAGATCGCAGCATGATGGTATCTCCTCTCAAACGTAAGATCTTACTCCTCTTCCATTCAATTTTTATTTTGTTTTTAGAATTACTCAATTGTAAGGATCACCAGGATTTTAGAATCAATCAACAATTTTCAGTAGTATGTTTTATTAATTCTCTTCTCTATTGTTTCATCTGCAGTGCAAGGATCAGCTGGATAATTTTGTTCTTCTCTATTGATGTTCGTTTGATTTTTTGAGTTCAACTGCATTTGTTGTGGGATTGCAGTTTTGTGTCTTGATAGTGAGGGTGGACTAGTAATGCCCTCTTCCATATTGCATCTTGCAAAGGCATGCCCCGTTCGCAATGCTTTTACCAGGAAATATCTTCCATCGAGCAAAGGCATTCCTTATTACCGTCTTCAAATTACGTGATCTTAAGGATTCCATCCACAAGAAGTACATGAATAGAGATAAAAGAAGAGAATCGTAGTAATGCCCTCTTCCATATATAGTTTTTTAATTACTTTGGTAAGCACCGGATTGCGGAAGTAGATTTTTTCAGTACAGCTCTAACAGTATTTTCTGATCACATTATAGTTTATCAGACTTACTGATTCGCGTCTCTTATTCCAACTGCATTGCTGAGATCAGCTGGCAAAAATCGGTGTTGATAGAATCTTGTGTTTGATTGAATGTTTTCACTCCGACACTCGAGCAAATAATGCCAAAATCCAGCAAATCTGGCAAGAATCAGCAAGGATGGGATCATCAAAAAAACCAATCAAAGACAACCAAAGAAGTCATTTAGATGCAAGATATTTGTCCAATCAAGGAGTGGAAGTGGTTTAGATCCACAATTAAGGATGGTCGTCCAAGGTGTTTGATAGTGCATTTACTAAAGACGAATCAAATGTTTAACAATAAATATATAGATTGTTAATGTCTAGATTTATCAACATATAGATTGATGTATTAAAATCCTATCATACGATCTGAATCTTAATACATGTATGTTCTAAAGGATAATGTGCAACAAAGCCAGCAATAAGCACACCGCGGCAAAACAAACAAACAGCAAAGCCCAACAGAACGAGCAACAAACACAGCACACTATCAGCGCAACAAAATAAGCAAATGCCACCACTGCAATTATGCATTTCTCAAGGAAACTCATATGATAAACTGGCCATGACTGTACCAGAACAGAATATTCTTCATGATCACTAACATTCCCATCAATTCTTTCCTTGTACAGACTGAAATGCCCTGTTGAATCCAGTGTTGCTCTGTACATATGAATACCCTCCTCCACAGAACTTTCTTCTTCTTCTTCTTCTTGATTCTTGTTTCGGTAAAGATATTTAAGGACCACACCATCAGAACCAACAAGATAAAGCTGACCAGCAGTGTTTAAACTTAGGATTACTGGTCTCATCACCGAACCTTCAAGCGCATCTGAAATTACACTCTCTGAAGTTTCAGTATGTATCGTCACTGCACCATTGATCTCCTGAATTGATAATCTGCTTCCACCAGAGATGATGTAGGTATAACCCCCAACATGAGTGTCTCTCATGAAGTTCGAACATAATTACATGCTGGGACAGATTCTAGATAAACAGGGGAAATATCATATCCCTGGTATCTATATTAAGTCTATCTGTATGTAAAATCTTTTGGTATAACTAGGCATTAAAGTGTTGGAGTTCCAGTCTTGATTCCGGACAGACTCCCATGCTTCCTTTGCTAGTTTGTTAGTCACAATATTACCCTTCTTAGAGATGAACAGAAAACCCAAAAAAAAATAGAATTTGGAATGAGCCTCACTCTAAGTATTTCTTCATTCTGACATTTGATTGTGCGTAGGCTTCCTTGAGCATTTGAAATGAGTCTTCTGCAGTCGCCTTGAGAGTTGTTCCTGTACAGTTGCGAAGAATTTCTTATTGAATTCTATATACACTATACAGTGACTTTTTGATATCTGATGCCAGGTAACCTAGTAGACAAGGCTGCATGAGGTTTGTAGATTTACTATTAACGCTGAATGTGAATTACATTGGAATCAACACAACACCACAAGTTGTTCTGGTGTTCTTCCTCCATCTCTTTTCTGACTCTTAGGAAATTTTCAAGTTTTCTTTCTGTCCGATTTAAAGATAGTTTGTTTTCCTTGGAGCACTTGAACAGACATCATACTCGAACACCATGAATGTAATTTTAGGTCCTTGATTTCCGTCGGATTTATGATTCTACACAAAGTGTAAAGTAAAACCAATCAAAACAGTGCATATGTATATTTAAACCCGTAAACTTTAAACATCACTAAAACCCACTTATTGAAGGGATCCATGTTAACTAGCAGGCACAGAGAGAGATCACTTGCTCTGGGTAAACTCACAAGATGAAGAAGCCATTTTCAAAACCATAATTCATGTACAGGTGGGGGATATCTTACGACGTACTAAGCATGGAAAAGTCCTAGGTCTCGCTCCTTGTTTCACTAACATCCTTAATTTCAGAAACCCAAGGAGGCTATCAATAAAAACCATTTGGATTACCCACATACTGCAGTATCATGTCTGTTAGATATATCAGAACCATATTTACGTGCAGAATGTTTAACAATGATTTAATAGAATTCTACAGAGGAATCAGAAGGTATAGCTAATAGACATCCAATGCCATGCAATCTTCTTTTTCAACATGATGCATTTATTAATCCCTCCAAAAGAATATGAAGGTCACCCATTGCCTTTCTAGAGACTAGAATAGATATGAAGACTTTTTTATTACAATCAAAGGTAAAAACTAAAATATAAACAGTGGGTACGTATCAATAGATGGTAAAGGGAAAGGGTCAGCTATGCTTGTAACTTTCGCTAAAGGAAAATCAGCAACACCTGGTGCCATACATCTTAAGCCAGCAAGTGCATTGTTAGGAAAAAAATATAAGTACAGGCTAGATATCAAGATACATATAGTACATTGATTAGATAAAGGAACGCTTATCACGCAGAACTAGTGGCAAAAAATAATGTTAGTAGCCTAGTAGGAGTACAATACACAGAACCAAAAAGTAATGTTGGGTCTGTCTCGTTTAATGAGTGATGGAACAAAAGACAAGTCCTCATGAATATAGCTGAAAGAAGTACCTTAGTTCACTTCTCTATGTCACATCCTCGAATCGTATCCTTCTAAGATTATGATGTAGAGCATTCTTTATCCATCAGGACTGTCTCTTGAAAATGATGATCTACCACCAAATAAGGTTGCAGCTCTCCATGACAATGGATGGATTTATAGATGAAGCTTCCCAGTTGGCCAATTTCATGCTCCAATTACCTGTACATAATAAGCTTGATATGACTTTCTAATTGACAATTCTTTTTATAAATTGTGCATTACCCAGTCTACAAATAAGTTAATAAGATAGACCAAACAAAGAATTACACAAAGCTACTTTGGAATATTCATAACAGATACTTACATCGAATTATAAATTTGCCCCATTTTAAATTTCTGTCTGAAAATATGAACTTTTAAAAGTCCAAGGAACTCAATGTTTCCTGAAACCAACAAATTTCTGAACAGTTAACATATATAGACAATTTGAATATTTAAAGCCGTGAACTTTAATTATCAATGAAACAACAACTCCACTGAAAACAAAAACCTCATACAAGGAATTCATGGATCAATTGTTTTTTTTTTTTATCAGAGTGGATCAATTGTTCCAGTAAACTAAAATCGAAGACAAACCTGTTATTATGTGACCACCACTCAGAGCTTCCACTTACAGCAATTGAAACTAGCATCTTCAAAACACTAACAAACTAATTATGTGGAGTTTTTTGAGAGGATATATCATTATGATTCGATCAACAAGAAAAAATCATGGCTTGGGTTTGATCTTTATTTTCATGATTAAACAAATTCTTGATGAATCCATTGTTAGGATTGCGGCGGCGGCAGCTAGAAAGAAAAATCTGAAGTTTAGGGATTTTTATAGTTTCCATGGATGGATAGGATCAAGTAGACATAATTCCACGGCTGTGATTTATTCAAATTGGTTCCGGGTAAAACCGCACGGTAATCTAGTTGTTAACTTCAATGAATGAAGGGCCACAAACCAAAGAACCGTATTAGCTAGGATGCGCCAAAACCATGGTTTGGGTTTCATCTGCATTTTCATGAATAAACAAATTTTTGAAGAATCCATTGTTGGCTGCAGCTGGAAACAGAAGATCTGAATGATCTGATGTTATGATTTAGGTTTGGGGTTTTTTATACTATGGACGGATAATTTAAGAATAATTTAACTAACTTTTCCATTTTATTTATTTAGATTGAGACGACCGACTCAACTTGAGATGGGCATCGTCTCAAGTTGAAACGAGGCTTGGTTCATATTGGGCCGATCCTCTCAATATAACTCGATCGTTTCAGATTGAGTTGACCGAGTCAATCTGAGACAAACACCTTATATTTGAGGGTGTTTATCCTTTCTAATGATTTTCCAGCCCACTCACTACACCGAAACACCTGACTAGGACGGATGTACGCGTTGCAGTGAATATAAGCAACGCCAATATCCGTTGTTAATATGGCGTAGCAAATTATTGTGCAACGGTAAAAAACGTTGCTCATATTCATTACAGTAGCGTTAATAAACGTTGCCCATCTGGTTCATCAAGGTTATTTTTTGTAATTGGAGCAACGAATATAAAATTTGAGAATGGATTTTTATTTATTTAGGCAACTGTTGATGGTGGTCTATAAACAAGGGGTAAAATCGTAAAACCCCATGACCTAGTGTTACCCGCAACACATTAATTAAGAGCATTTAACTCAGGTGTAAATAATTAATAAGGGTATTTTTTCCAAAATACCAGATTAGGGTTTTTCAACACAGAACCCTAATTCCAAACAAAGCCGCATATCACAGCACCATGGCAAAGAATGCCAAACCAAGCCGCATATCATGCGCACCATGGCAAAGAATGCCAAACCAAGCCGCATACTTTGCGCGTCATGGCAACAATGTCAAACCAAGCGCACCCCCGCACACCATGGCAACAATGCTGAAAACCAAAGCCGCATATCTGCGCACCATGGCAACAATGCCAAACCAAGCCGCACCCTGCGCACCATGGCAACAATGCCAAACCAAGCCGCATACTGCGCACCATGGCAACAATGCCAAATTTCCAAGCCGCTATGCCTTTGGCCCATGCCAAATATAGAGCCCTAGGCTTGCAAGACTTGCAACTAGTTCAACATGTACGTACGTGCCATTGGCACATGCCAACGCGTATCGCAAGCCATATTTCCAAGTCGCTATGCCTTTGGCCCACGCCAAATATAGCGCCCTAGGCTTGCAAGACTTGCAACTAAGTCAACATGGCCGTACGTGCCATTGGCACATGCCAACACGTATCGCAGGCCATATTTCCAAGTCGCTATGCCTTTGGCCCACGCCAAATATAGCGCCCTAGGCTTGCAAGACTTGCAACTAGGTCAACATGGCCGCACGTGCCATTGGCACATGCCAACACGTATCGCAGCCATATTTCCAAGTCGCTATGCCTTTGGCCCACGCCAAATATAGCGCCCTAGGTTTGCAAGACTTGCAACTAGGTCAACATGGCCGTATTTCTGCCATTGGCACATGCCAACACATATCGCAAGCCATATTTCCAAGCCGCTATGCCTTTGGCCCACGCCAAATATAGCGCCTAGGCTTGCAAGACTTGCAACTAGGTCAACATGGCCGCACGTACCATTGGCACATGCCAACGCGTATCGCAAGCCATATTTCCAAGTCGCTATGCCTTTGGCCCACGCCAAATATAGCGCCCTATGCTTGCAAGTCTTGCAAGCCTAGGGCAACATGGACGTACGTGCCATTGGCACATGCCAACACCTATCGCAAGCCATATTTCCAAACCGCTATGCCTTTGGCCCACGCCAAATATAGAGCCCTAGGCTTGCAAGACTTGCAACTAGGTCAACATGGCCGTACGTGCCATTGGCACATGCCAACGCATATCGCAAGCCATATTTCCAAGTCGATATGCCTTTGGCACACGCCAAATATAGCGCCCTAGGCTTGCAAGACTTGCAACTAGGTCAACATGGCCGTACGTGCCATTGGCACATGCCAACACGTATCGCAAGCCATATTTCCAAGCCGCTATGCCTTTGGCCCACACCAAATATAGCGCCCTAACTTGCAAACCGTGCAACCTACTACCAAGGCATTCCGCACATGCCGTTTGGCACATGCCAAACACACACGCTGGTAGCCTAACTTGCAAACCGTACAACCTACCACCAACGCATTCCGCACATGCCATTGGCACATGCCAAACACACACGCTGGTAGCCTAACTTGCAAACCGTGCAACCTACCACCAAGGCATTCAGAATGCCATTGGCACATGCCAAACACGCCTTATTTGGTAGCCTAACTTGCAAACCGTGCAACCTACCACCAAGGCATTCCGCACATGCCGTTGGCACATGCCACACACGCCACTAGCAGCTCCGGCATTACCACTTACGCTCGAGGTGCAACTCGCAACGAAGGCATTCCGCACATGCCATTGGCATATGCCACATGCGTCCCTAGCAACACCACTTGCACCCAAGATGCAACCAACACTCGAGACATCAACACAAACTTGGGGATGCTTTTTAGGGTTTTGGTTTGGCGGTCACGGCATGCAACGTACACTACGCTCACATTAAGAAAGCGTGAAAAGGAATAAAGCGGTCAAATAAAATAGGAAATAATGGTGAAAAACGCCACCCATTAACACCATGCGGTTACCACCTCCTCCCATTATTTCACCCTTTAATCTCTTCCTTCATGAGGCCCAGGGTACGTTTCAATCTCGACTTGTATAAATAGGTCTTACCTATTTCCACTGGACGACAAGTCTCGGTCAGAGAAAAATCCTACACTCTCGAGAAAGGCAACTTTGCAAGCTCTCCCAAAAGCTTTCATCTCTTGCAAGCTTCCTAAGCTTTCACTTTCGATACAAGTCAAGATACTACTCTCCTCAACACCTTTTTTGCTTCCTCCCCAAATCAACCGTTCTCCTCCACTTTGTGACCGAAGAAAGTCTGAACGGCCATTTCTTGGTTTAGGTAGGACTTGTCTGCATTGATCTCTCGAATCTATAAAGTTCTCACGTGCAGCACATTTGTTTAGGGTTTGAACCAGTTTCTCGCTCACCTACCAAAACTACCGAAATCAGCAGAAACGATTTTTACCCATAAACAATTGGCGACCATAGCGGGTGGATTGATCTTTCGGTTACACTATCAAGTTCTAGATCCCATCCCCAAATTTCACGCAAGCATGGTCGGCTATCAGGCAATCTCCACAACATTGATCCCGCCCAAGGTCATGATAACTCCTCAATTTCTGGAAGCAACACCACCAATGGAGAGGCCCCAAGACTGGTTAACCTGATACGTGCTCAGGAGATCCACGCCAGAAACATGGACCTAATGAAGGACGTGATTACCAGCATACTCGACTTCCTCATCAATCTAACATCGGGGCCAAGTGATTCATGCTCCCCGGAAGATCAAGAGCAGGGACTAATATCCCGAATGAGCTTGCTCAAATCAACGGTTTGCCGTCGATTTGGAAGCCGGCGGACCGGGAGGCGACCATGTTGAAAGAAAACTTATGTGAGTTGTCGCATCTCTCCAAGGACCAGCGAACAAAGACGTTCTCTCGCTATCAACCGAATAGCACTAGACGCATCACTAATTCCTACACCCGGGGACTCCAAGGATCCTGGGAAGATCCGTCAACAATATTATTTTCACCGATGATGACATGATGGTAGAAGACGGCCACAAGGCCTTGCATGTTACGGCTTTAGTCAAGAACATGGAGTTTCAAGAGCACTCATTGACACGGTGCATCTTCCAATGTCATCACTCTCAAGACACTTAAAGCTGCCGTGGTGCGACCTAACGAGATCATACGACAACCCACTACGATGACATATTTCGAAGGCAACCAAACTAGCACATACGGCTACATCAACTTGGAGCTGGAAGTAGCGCCAATCCAATCAAGCGTGAAGTTTGAAATAATTAAAAAAGAACCAGACTATCACATGATACTGGGAAGGCCGTGGCTGCACAACCTCAAAATCGTGCCTTCAACATACCACCAATGCCTAAAAACGGTATTGAACGGAGAAGTTGTTCGTATTCCCGCATCACTATCCCCCTATGCACTAGTCTATCGTGTAGAAGCCCATGGGCCGAAGGAGGGTTCAAAAGGTGTGGCGACCCGGGATTCATGCGTCTTCTGCTACCAAAATGGACGTCGCTCGGGGATAGCGACAACCGGAGAGACCCCGCAGAGGGGACCACCCCTCCACCATCTCCTCAGAAGGAAGACCCGCCGGTCTTTTGCCACAGGATGTAACCCGTACCCGCACTAAGCGAGAATGCACCCTTACCGCAAGACGGAGCAAAAGAGGAAAGCTCACACATTATCACCGCTGTAGCAATTAGCCAGGGGAGACCATGACCCGCCTCTCTCTCCGCCCGAAGGAGTGTCTTCACAACGACTAGGAGGAAGTTCGAGGCCCCTCGGAAGCTACAAGATGGAACCGACTTAACCACGGGACGAACTCGAAATGTCAATATAGGGGATGAGGGATTTTCGCGACTCATCCCGATCGTTCGACTCTACATCTCGCGAAACGCTCAAAGCTAGTCAACCTACTCAAAAAATACCGGGACGTATTCGCATGGACTTACGAAGAAATGCCTGGCTTGGATGGAAAACTGGTCACCCACCATCTCGCACGTGATACCCGAAGTCCAAACCGGTCAAGCGACCTCCAAGACAATTCGGACACGACGAGAAGAACAAATCAAGGCGGAGGTCCAAAATTACTAGCCGGATTCATAAAGCCTATTCATCATCCTACTTGGTTGGCCAATATCGTTCCGTTAAAAGAAGAATGGTCAGATCAGATGTTGTGTCGATTTCAGAGATTTGAACAAGTGCTGCCCCAAAGACGATTTTCCGCTACCTAACATTGACATGCTGGTAGACGCTACCAGTGGACATGGTATGTTCTGTTTCATGGATGGATATAGCGGCTACAACCAGATAAAGATGTATGAGCATGACGCGAGTAAGACTACTTTCCGAACCCCTCTCGGAAACTTCTATTACACCGTAATGCCTTTCGGTCTCAAGAACGCGGCACTGCCTTACCAACGCTGGCCATGACTACCATCTTCCACGATATGATGCATAAGCAAGTCGAAGATTACGAGATGACGTGGTGGTTAAATCGAAGACTCGAGCGAATCATCCGTAAACGCTGCGACAAGTGTTCGAAAGATGCCGCGAATACAAGTTGAAGATGAATCCTTTGAAATGCGCCTTTGGTGTCTCTTCGGGGGAAATTCTTGGGATTCCAAGTGATGGCCTCAGGAATAAAAGTTGATCCAGTCAAAACTCAAGCTATCCTCACGATGCCGCCACCACGAACCGTAAAGGAGCTCCAGAGTTTCATGGGCAAAGTAAACTACATTCGTCACTTCATACCAGGGTTGGCACAACTCACCACTACGTTTACTCCTCTGCTAAAGAAAAGAGCGAATTTCGCATGGAGTATGCCTCAGCAAAAAGCGTACCAGAAGATCCAGCAAATATTGTCCTCTCCAGCCGTCATGAAGCCTCCTATGCGATGGAAACCACTATGTCTCTACACGGCCTTTAGCGATCTTGCGTTGGAGCTCTCATCGCACAAGAGGACGACGAAGGAATGGAATACCCCATATACTATTTCGTTTCGAACGTTGAGAGACGCTTGAACTCGAATATCCCAAAGCGGAAAAGGCGTGTTTAGCACTCGATTTATTCCATCCGAAGTTCAGGCACTACCTCCTCTCCAATAAAGTGGTGCTAGTATCCAAATCGACCATCAGAAAGTTTCTCCTCTCGAAACACCCCGATAGGGAGGCTGGCTAAATGGATCCCAGAATCGTCGAGTTCGACATAACGTGCGTTTCCCAAGAGCCATAAAGGGACAAGCTTTTGCGGACTGTTAGCAGCATTCCCGGAGAAGACACCGCAGACTACGAGAAGATCTCCAGGAGATCTTTGAGATATCTTTTTAGTCAAAGAGGAAACGTAGCTCTGTTCTTGAAGGCTCTTCCACCCCAAGCACTAATACAGGAGGAGCGGGTGTTGTACTAGTATCTCCTATTTGGAGAAGTCTTCAGTCTTTCAAGCTAGACTTTCCGTGCACCAATAACTCGCTGAATACGAAGCTTTCTCATCGGACTATCACTAGCTAAACAAGCTCGGGCCACGCGTTTGGAGATAAGAGGAGATTCCAATTACTCATCAACCAGGTAAACCGGATCTATGCATTGAAGGAACTAACGCGGCATCCTACAAGGTCAAGCACAAAAACTACTCAATTATTTCGCCAAGCAACCATCACACATGTCGACCAGTAGAAGAATAAGCATGCCGATCGCTTTAGCTACACTAGCCTCAAAGCTGAGTTCAAGGGCGAGGAAACCCCGACAAGAAACGGCGAACGATAGCTTCAACGTGGCTTTCACAACTCGAGAAAGCCGAAGACGATGACTCGGAGAACTCCTATCATTCAAGAACTCAACAACTCACTTTTTCAAGGGAAGGTCGACATCAAGACTTTGCGGGAATTTCTTTATGCTTCAAGGTGTTCTCGTATCGCCGAAATCCAGACGGCTCTCGCCGAGGTGTCTCGGGAAAGAGGAAGCACACAGCTTGAACATATTCATGCCAAGTCTGTGGAATAACATTAGTGGTAACCCTCTACCGTCGTTACATACCGACTTGGATACTATTGGCCGGAGATGGAAACCCAATCCCGATTGCTCCAAAAAGCGTGTCCAAATTGCCGGGCGCCCCCATGTCGGGTAAATCCTCAACATCAGCCAATTTGGGACCGAGGAGGGAGCCGTACATCATTTTCTTTCGCGATGGCATTCTTCCTACTAACAAAGAGGATGCGTCCAAACTAAGACAGAAGTCCAAAAGATTCGTGTTCCATGATGGGGTTTTATATCGCAAGAGTTTCGGGGGAAGTCTACTAAGGTGTTTAAACGATACAGAGGTCCCCGCTTATGTTAAGAGAAATGCACGAAGGCGAACACCAAGGGAAAACAGTAAATTATTCCCGCAGGATACACGAGAGGTACTCTGGGTCGAACATGGAAGACGACGCTGGCTACTTTCGTTCGTAAATGCCGAGAATGCCAGATTCATGGACACCTCATCCACGCGCCTCCAACACCCTTGCAGACGCGATAAGCGCCTCCGTGGCCTTTCTATACCGGGACTCGACATCATCGGGAAGATCAACCCCCCATCCTCAAAACATCATGAGTACATAATAAACGCAACCGAGTACTTTACCAAATGGGTTGAAGCTATCCCTGCCGAAAGGAACCACCGAGCCACAATCGCGGCATTCATCAAGGAGCACATCATCTGCCGTTTTGGCGTACCCTAAACACGTTATCACCGACAACGGCACGCCTTTCGCTAACAAGCAAATACAGGGAACTATTTGAGAGGTACGGAATCAAACAAGTCTTCTCTACCATCTATTATCCTGGGGAAATGGGCAATGAAAAGTACCAACAAGAATCTGATCCAATCCTCACCGAACAAGACATGACAATCCCGAGAACCTGGCATGAGCAATTGCCAATGGCTCTCCTCGGGCGTACAGAACATCTCCTAGAAGCTCCACCGGCATGTCTCCTTACTCCCTCGTCCTACAGACAGACGCGATCCTCCCAAAGAGAAATCAAAATCCCGTCCGCCAGAATTGACGCAGCGAGCGGACCCCAGTGCAACGAAGCCGAATCACTCAATGCCAGAATTGCGGAAATGGATACTTTAGACTCCAAAAGATCCTGGCAGAGGAACATGCACAAACATACATGTTGGTGCAAAAATAATCACCCCAACGATCTTCGAGATGTGAGAAGGTTGATCCAATCGCTACCGTTGATGAAGAATCTCCAAAGAATTGATTAAAGGAGGTGGGGGTACCTGCAAAAACACTCCGATGCTAAAATCAGCAGATGTTCTATGCAAGTGTATTGTGTGTGAAAACAGAATCATTATCTCTTAGATTAAGCCTCTATATATAGGCAAAAATAGATGAAACCCTAGAGTTTTGTACTTATCCTAATAACTACCCTCCTATGTACACATCCCTATAGATGACTAGATTCATGCTAAACCCTAGTTTAACATAATCTCTCAGTATCTTAGATATCTTTATCCCGAATAATAATAAATACTATTTAAGATAATTATCCTATCACAAACCAGGATAAATCTTAAATAATGTTTACTAATTATTCCATGGACCCCACTTACCCAAAGATCTCTAGGCTTCTACAATAAGCCAAGTGGTCCACGAACTACTTTGGGCTTCCATGATAAGTCACAAGAGTTCCCAAACAAAATCCTCGGTTCCCATGTTAAACCGGATTCAGGCTTCTGCTATAAGCCCCGTAGGTTTCTTCCATAAACCTTTCGGATTCCTTAATAATCCGACCGGCTTCTATAATAAGCCGGATTCAAATTGCCTTTTAAGCCTCATGCGGAACGCACGTATGCTATTTTGGATAGGGTACAAACATCGCCCCCTTCTTAACCCTCGACTTGTTCGAAGGTTTAAGAACTCCTGGCAACAAATGCTGCACAAAGACCGTATCCAATGGTAGTGCAACCCCGCATGTCCCTTCGCAAGCTAAGTCTCATACGACCTAAGTCATGTCCAATTAATGAGAACACCGCTCCTTCAGCTTGTCACCGAACTCATTAGCCTCAGCAAGTTCAAGCATCGGCTCCGGTACATCTTGGCAATGATTGTTGAATGCTTTCAAACTCCTTCCCGCAGAGCGCATGGCTCATAGCCCAACTCGTCTTGACTGAGGATTCCAAACACAATCCCATCGACGGCTGCCGATACCTCGAAAGATTTACTTCCAATGAAAACCGACACTTTGGATGTGGATAGAACACTTCAACGTCTAATTCCGTGAATTTGCAGCACGAAACCACAAGGAATACAGCTCGATATCTCTGCACCGCTTATCTCCAGCTGGCTGAAATCTGATTCCTATTCATCCATGAGTTCGACTCCATTTGAAACTCACACGGCACCCAATCTTCCCAATATAAATAAGGTCGAACAACCTAATTGAGACTGCAACGACACCTGCTTCTCTACCAAGCTCGCTCCCTGGGTAAGTGCGTTTTGCCACTTTTCAGATATGTATATATATTGTTTTTGTTTGTTTTAAATATGAACTCAGTCGTCGATCTTGCAGCATCAGCTGAGCTTCTCGTTCATTGCTAACGTGTGGTGCTTGACTGTTTGTCTAACGCTATGGATTACATAATCGATAATCTCTTGAACTGTTTGTCACCACTGCAGCTCTCGTATCTCTTCGGGAATCATCATCCAAATACCGAACACCCGTAAAATGACTTCTCCTAAGCAATCCTCCAACCGAATGGAAAATACAGCAGCCATCGGCCCTCCTCCTAAGAGAGTTAAAACTCCAAGAGATGGTCGGAAAAAGTGTGTCTCTAAACGCCCTCGGCTATAAGGGATTGGCCTACGAACTTCAACGTCGCTGCTAAGGCGGATATAGCTCCTAAAGCCGAGGTCAGTACGACCCAAGTGTTGCGAGAAAACAAAGAACCACATTATATAACCATAAGTGATGATGAGCCTAAAAGTATCAACCGTACCGTCGATCCTCAATCATCGCCGGAGTACACCCCTGCTTCACCGCCCTTGAAAGCTCCAGCTAATACTCGACTACCATTTGAAGACGATGCATTCAGGCCCGGTTTGTACAAGTCGTCACGCTTCCCGTAACTATTGGTGATTCCGCTTATCCAAAATCCGACGTTGCAAGGGGTATTGTGCTCACAGCATGCTTTGCCCGAGACCAACACCATTGTGGTAGGATGAGTGACATAGATCAAGCCCTTGATCGTACGGCCACCTTCATTTTGCAGTACGCATCTTTCCATTTACTTAACATACAAAACCTTTATTAAAGCTCGGCACTCCCTGCGATTTTTAACCATCCTTTTTACAGGGCCTTTCGCTTGTTCGCAAGGCTGGTGAACTTCATTATGACGAGCTAGTGAAGCAATGAAGGTTCATGCAAATTGTCTCTTATCAACTTGAATGTGAAAACGAACAATTGAAGCGCCAGATCAACATCCTCCGCGCAAGGGAACGTAAAGGCGACAACGCCCGTAACGCGATGCGCAGTAACGCGACAGGTGCTAATCAGAAAATCAAAGGTCTTGGAGGATACGCTGGCTGCTGCACACTGGCCGACGGAAAAACCGATAATGACGATTGTCTCGACAGAGCTCTATGATCCGGAAGAGGATTGAGGAATGTTTGTTGCAATTCCTAGAAATTTCCTTTTCCCTTTCCTTAGGCTAGTATAGGAAACTAGGTATTTAGCCTAATTCTTCAATCTAGTGCTCTTTATTAGCTTCATTTTTCCCTGTAGATGTGCATCGACGATATTCCATGTCCTCTGCATGGACCATGAGGCCGTCTCCAAATCTTATTTTTATTTCCTTCAGTTGTTGTGTGCAAACAAACATTTGATTACTTCTTAATGGGAAACTCCATATCGTTACCGGTTCTTCTTTTAGTGTCCGCCCTTTTAAAAAACGAACAAACTACAACGAAATCCTCTCCACGAAGACAAGCTGTCCAAAAAAGGGTGCTCTTGGCAATACTGCTCATACGTATGCTTGCAATGTCTGGCTAGTCCAACGATCACTATTTTCATCAACACTTGAATCGTAACCTCTCGGATAGAAAACTCCCACTGCTGGGAAGAGTTTATTAATGAAAAACGAGCTACATTAATTACGAAAGCAAATCTACGCTAATGGAAATACTTTTGAGGTTGAGCAGATTCTATGGCTTGGGCTCTTCCCTCCCATTCATGCTCCTTAACCAATAAGCTCCACCAACGGGCTGGTCTATCGATTAAGAAAGGGCCTTCCCAATTTTCCCCAAGCTTTCATTGCCACCGTCCAACGTTTTGGCCTTGTTCTTCTCAAAACTTGTTCTCTGGAAGGAAGGTCCGTTCTCGTACCCTTTTGTTGTATTGTTGCTTCATAGATTGTGGTAGACCGCCAACCTTCTTTGACTTCATCTCTAACTTCTTCCAAAAGTTCTTTGTCTCTTGAAAAAATCTCTATGTTTTGGCCCTGGTTTGCTCCGCCAACGTCTTGGTGGTTGGAACCAACAACTCGATTTGGTAACACCGCCTGATTCAAAGTATGCCGGTGTGAATGGCGAAACACATCGACCGTCTGTGAGTGGTTCTGTATGCCCATAAGACCCCAGGTAAGAATTCCGTCCATCTTCCCTTAGCTTTGTCCAAGGTCTTCCTCAAGTTATCCAAGATAACTCTATTCGTTGCTTCGGCCTGTCCAGTTACTCATGCATAATACGGAGTTGAAAAATTATGTTTGATGTGCAAGCCATCACATAATGACTTTATTGCCTCACAATCAAATCGTTTCCCATTATACGAAATGATCATTGCAGGTACTCCAAATCGACAAATAATATTTTCCCAAATGAATCACGGACATGAACCGCTTCGTTCTCACGAGCCATGGCTTCCACCCATTTTGAGAAATAATCTGCCACCAACAAATACTTGACGCCCCGGGTGCCGTGGGGAATGGACCTACAATATCCAAACCCCATTTATCAAACGGCCATGGGCTCAAGACTGGGTGTAACTCATTTGCTGGTCTTTTCATTATAGGTCCATGCAACTGACAAGACACGCACTTTTGGGCAAATTGCTTTGCATCATTTTGCATATAAGGCCAAAAATATCCTTGAGACAACAACCGATGCGCCAAACTCCTTCCCCCAGAATGGTTTCCACAACACCCCTCATGCGCCTCTGCTAACAATTGCTTTCCCATCTCCCTAGTTATACATCGGAGGTAAGGCTCCATTGATATTGGCTTCTTATACAGCTCTCCTTCAATAAGAGCGTACCTCCAAGCCGTCTTTGATATCTTTCTGCCAGGACTCTTATCGGGGGAAGCTCCTCTGGATGCGGTGTATCGCACATAAGGCTTCCTCCAATCCTCAAGTTGGTTGTCACTTCCCTCATCTATATCCATAGGATCACTTTGACCTCGGGGATGAGGGAACATTAATCCCACTGGCCAAGCCTTAAACGAATCGTTAATGGTGTTTTGAATGCTTTCGGGAAACTCGAAATCAACCACGAGTGTACCGTGTTGTCTCCGATTCAACGGCTGCGGACACGTAAGCAAGGGCGTCTGCATGCCTATTCTCTGTTCTTGGCTTTTGTTTTATGTCGAACAACTCAAACTCCTTCGCCAACTCATGTATGTACTTTAAATAACACGATAGCCTCTCATTCTTAGCTTTATACGCTCCCATCGAAGTGATTAGCGACCAACCTTGAGTCTCGTTGTCAACTTAACCTTCCGCGCCCCCAAGCTAAGAGCCGTCTTTAAGCCCGAAATTACCGCCTCGTATTCATCCCGTTTGTTTGAGGTCAGTAAACCCAGTAGGACAGCCTTTTCAATCAGTAATCCTTCGGGAGAAACCGGTACACACCCTTTTTGCCCCATCCGTGTTTGCGATCCGCGAGTGTAGACCGCCATGTTCCGGCTTCTCCTTCAGGAATCATCTCCTAGTCTGCATTACATTCGTTCGCTCCTTTGCTGGATCTGAAGGCTTCTTGATAAAGTTTACGATCTCCCACGGTAGTGGAATTGGTTGTATAACGTTGTCATCAAGCAAGATCTCCTCGTCAAGCATGGACTCTGAAACTTGAATATCATCCACCGGGAAATCTGCCATCAATGACGCAATCGCGTGCCCCTTCTCTACTGTTCTTGGCTCATAGTCTATAGTGTATATGCACCAAGGTAAGTGGCCCATGTGGCAAGCCTCATCGGGAATCGCCTTTCTTCCCAACACCTTTTTACTTGGGTATTCAAGATAGACACCTGTTGTCGTCCCTCAAAATAAGGCTTCAAGCGTCTTCTTTGCATGTATGAGAGCTAATGCCATCTTTTCTATCTTCGAGTATCTTGTCTCAAAGATCAGATTAGGGACTTACTAACGTGTAAATCGCCTCTCCTCGCTCTTTAACAAATAAATCTATTGGACAAAGACAAACAACGGCCGCCAAGTAAATATAGACCGTTTGGCCCAGTTTTGGACTTGTTAAGATCAAGTGAAGTCAAACACGTTAATGGCACCGAACGCCTTCTCACATTCCCAGGCTCCACCCAAACTTTTTCTCGCCTTCTTGGGAACTGGAAAACAGTCTACATTTGTCCGAAGTCATGAGATGAACTCGTTTAGGGCTGCTAACCTTCCCGTAAGTTTCCTCTGTACCTCCTTTTGTTCCTTGGTGACGGCATTTCCAGTATTGCCCTAATGCTCCGGATTAGCTTTGATTCCCTCCGTGTCATCATGTAACCAAGAAATTTACGTAAGTGAGGCGAAAGAGCATCAGTGGATTTAATTTCATTCCATATCGTCAGAATCGATCAAAGGTTCTTCTCAAGTCCATAAGGTGTGACCCCTTCTTTTTGGACTTGACTACCATATCATCAATATAGACCTCCATGGTATCACCGATCATATCCTTGAACATTTCATCCATGACCTTGATAAGTTGCTTACGTATTTTTCAAACCGAATGGCATGACCGGGTAACAATAAATCCCTTGATGCATTATGAACGCCGTATGTTCTTGATCTTCTTCAAATAGTGGAATTTGATTATAACCGCAAAAACCGTCCATAAACGGCTTGATGCAGCCGAAACCAGCGAGTAGCATCCACCAGGTTCCACAATCACGGGTATCGGGTAAGGATCACTTGGGCATGCTTTATTTAAATTTGTAAAGTCAATACATACCCGAATTTTCCCGTTTTTTCTTTGGAATGCTACAATATTCCAACCACTTCGGATATTTAATGGTCTTATGATTTTTGCTTTTAACATCTGTCAATCTCTTGACAACCTTAACTTTCCGTTGGCGCCATCTTCCATGGCTCGCTTTCTTGGTTTAGATCCTTGATATTCAACCTATGGCACGCGATGGCGGGATCAATGCCCGACATATCCCGAGACTCCATGCAAAGACATCTTTGTTGGATTTTAACAAAGCAATCAGGCTTTGACTCTCTCCGAGTGGTAGCTCCGCCCGATAAACGTTGTTTGTTCCTTTTGATCCCCAAGCTGCACCTCTACCAACTCCTCAATAGTTGGCGGTCCTTCCCTTTCTCTTCCATGATAAGAGGTCGGGAGGCACCGTGATTGCCACAATTTCTTCTCTACACGGAGTATTTGAACCCTTTAGTTCCGACTTTCTATACTCCTCCATTGCGCTTTGTGACATTTATGAGACGCCACCAGTCGCTTCTAACTTTCATCACCCTTTTGAACAATGAATTTTAAACACTGGTGAATAGTGGAGGTTAAGCGTCCATCGCGTAGATCCAATCACGTCCCCGAATAGCGTTGTAAGGTGCCGCGACAATCTAGCAATGAGAAATATTGCATAATCGTCTTTCCCCCTACGATAGTAGGTAGACTAATTCTTCCAATCGCCGTCATTGTCTCCCCACTAAAGCCAATGATAGGGCTATCATCCGCCTCAACTTGACTTTCAGACAAATTCATTGAAGAGTATGCTCCAGAAAATATGACGCTAATTGAACTCCCAGTATCGACCAAGACTCGACGAACTTTGAACATTCCAATGAGAGCGGAGAATCACAATTGCATCATTATGAGGTTGATATACTCAGCGAGATCAGCGTTTGAAAGGTTATTTCAGTTTTTCCTTCTTCCAAGATCTCTGTGCTAATATGACTGGCGTAGTCAACCTTGTTAGATATTCGCCATTCGTTTATATGACGCAACTTCAGCCGTGTCGCGTTCTCCTGAGCTTTTCTCGAGGTCGTGTTAACCCTTGCGTGGCTCACTCTGATTTCACGCAAATCTAGAGTGTTGACTAGTGCATTAACTGTCAGGGCTCTCTTTCAAGTATTCTTGCAACTTTCCCTCATCTACCATCTTCGAACTTCCGTGGCAAGAGCTCGACAAGTATATCATGTTATGCCCATGATCCTGTGGATAATCACAATACTTATTCTTGTTCTCTTCTCCTTGGTCTCCACAGTAGTATGCCCGGATTGGGTAGCGTATTTTTAATCCTTTTATAAAGTTCCCCAAGTCCAATGTTCAGCTTGGGAAACCTTACCCTCTGCCTTTCCTGTGGCTTATGAAATTCCTCTTCATTCCTCACCTTCTTTGGTGGCCCTTCAATGCTTTTACTTTTAGAACTATTATCAAACTGTTGCTTTGGCCTTGTTGTTGCTTCAGCCGCTGACCTTCTCGATGCTCGCGACAATTTCGCTTTCTTTTCCTTATCCGCCTTTGCATATCTATCGGCCCTATCATACAACTCTCGAGGCTTCCCACTTTGGTTCCACTGGCATAACGAGTTATATATTCCAAACTCATCATACTCCAATGCATTCTTATATGCCGCTACCACGATCCTTCATCCACCTTTCCAACCTCACTAACCTCAAGATGAAATCTCCTATTAAAATCAAAAAGATCCTCACCAACCTCTCTATGCAAGAGGAATAAGTGACTACTCTCTTTTTGACTCCGAGATTAATCTTATCTTGCTCAAAAATGCATCCGACAACATTCCAAAATCTGATTGAGTTTGTCTCCAATCTGCGAAAACCAAGTCAAAGCTTTTCAAGATTAAGGTCATTGGAAAAGTTCGCAAAGCAATTCGTCCTTGTTTCCCCAAAGACTCGCTGAAGCTTGAAAACGCTGGACATGCTCCATAGGGTTTCCACTCCGCTTAGTCAAAGAAATCTTGAGGCTGGAATTTGGTTGAGGTGGAAGGAGGACGATATCTTCTTATCTTCAAACGAAAGGAGAATCCATCGACTTTCTCATGGTCGAACCTCTTTGCTCATCATCTTTGGATTGTCTCTGTGCTAACAATTCCCTCCACCACAGCCGCTAAGCTCCTTTTTACTAATCATTTCTTCCGCTTCAGAGCCATTTGTACGCACCTTCCCGAGTACGCCAGTTCTGTCAAGACCTAGCCTCCTTGTCGAATGAACCCTCTCGTGCCTTGATCTTTTGGAATGTCCTTTGTCAGTTCGGACCTCCCTCCGACTGCGCCTCATACGTTCTGCTCCAATTTCATTATCTCTTCTGTCGTCAAGAAAACGACGATCATATTGGCTATTCCCGCGAAATCCATGACTCGTGAGCGACTTCTATCCTCCTCATTTTCTTCGTCTATCGTCACGGCTCTTCCAACGATCATCAATAGCCCACGTACCTTCTTGGTGAATCACCAAGCTCCGTCGGTTTGTCCTCCCACTTCACGAGCGTGAAAGCGAGGCACTTCTAGCTCCTTCCTCTTCTCAGGCAAGTAACTTTAAGACGTTTGTTCTCTCTCTCCAGCCTGCCGATCGTTCTCGGACACCGTTAAGTCGATGGGCGTCACCGGTGGATTGCTTCCATGTGCGGCCGATTGGGCATCTTCATCTTGACGATGGTTGTTGTTCGTGTAACTTGCTGGTCGTGGTCTGGCCGTAGCAAATTTGATTGTCGTTGACCTGTGTGACCGACTGGCGGTTAACTTGAACCATTGGTGGAACGCTGGATCGCACTACAGGTGCCACGCCGGTTTGATCAGCTGTCATGGCATTCACTGTCCACCATTTGGGTTACTAACGCGAGCTCTCACACTCGCGCTACATCACCAACTTGTTGGGTGCAGGCCCGAGATGTCGTCCGTAAATTCCTTCTGAAGTCGAACTCCCGTGGTGGGCTGGCGGTGGTGATCTATTGATCAACGTGATAGTTAACCCTCGACATGCTCCTCCGAACGAACGAAGGCGACGTGGACGTCGAGACGTCGTTCGCCATCCCTTTTCGCTGTTCGTTTGAACAACAAAGACTTCTCAAGGGTCGAGTATTAGCTTGCCGATTGGTTGGTTCCCCGCGGGTACATCCACATCCATCTCTAGTTGATTTGCACCTGATGCCTTTATTCGTTCCTTTTAGATTTTCTCTCAACAACTTTGGCAGAACTTTCTGCGACTTTTCGGATCTTCACAACTCTATGAAAAAGTTCTGAACCCTCCAACAACCTCTTTAAAGTGTTCTGTGGCTTCTGCAACTTTCTGAAAGGTTGTGATACATTTTACAACTTACTGAAAGATTGTGATCTTCCTGTGACTTTTCTGAAACGTTCAGAAAGCTTCTACAACTCTCTGAAAGTGTTCAGAACTTCCTGCGACTTTTCTGAAACGTTCAGAAAGCTTCTACAACTCTCTGAAAGTGTTCAGAACTTCCTGCGACTTTTCTGAAACGTTCAGAAAGCTTCTACAACTCTCTGAAAGAGTTCAGAACTTCCTGAGACTTTCCTTGGCTATACTTCCTGCAACTGCCAGAAAAGTTACGATCTAGTCTTCTTCCTCTTCAAACGTGTTTGAAACCCTAGTTTGCAAAACACTTGAAAAAAAATTTTTCCACAAACTGGGGGAGCACGATCTTTTCTCGTTTCCCCTTAGTCGGCGCCAAAAGATGTTGGTGCAAAAATAATCACCCCAACGATCTTCGAGATGTGAGAAGGTTGATCCAATCGCTACCGTTGATGAAGAATCTCCAAAGAATTGATTAAAGGAGGTGGGGTACCTGCAAAACACTACGATGCTAAAATCAGCAGATGTTCTATGCAAGTGTATTGTGTGTGAAAACAGAATCATTATCTCTTAGATTAAGCCTCTATATATAGGCAAAAATAGATGAAACCCTAGAGTTTTGTAGTTATCCTAATAACTACCCTCCTATGTACACATCCCTATAGATGACTAGATTCATGCTAAACCCTAGTTTAACATAATCTCCTCGTATCTTAGATATCTTTATCCGAATAATAATAAATACTATTTAAGATAATTATCCTATCACAAACCAGGATAAATCTTAAATAATGTTTACTAATTATTCCATGGACCCCACTTACCCAAAGATCCATGGGCTTCTACAATAAGCCAAGTGGTCCACGAACTACTTTGGGCTTCCATGATAAGTCACAAGAGTTCCCAAACAAAATCCTCGGTTCCCATGTTAAACCGGATTCGTGCTTTCTGCTATAAGCCCCCGTGAGGTTTCTTCCATAAACCTTTCGGATTCCTTAATAATCCGACCGGCTTCTATAATAAGCCGGATTCAAATTTCCTTTTAAGCCTCATGCGGAACGCACGTATGCTATTTTGGATAGGGTACAAACAATACAGAAACAGGATTTCCAGGGCGTACAACAGCCATGTAAAACCCAGGGTTTTCGAGGAAGGAGATACGGGTGCTAAAAACCGCTAAACACATCCGACAAAGAAGACGACGGTACGAAATTTTCTCCCAAATGGGAAGGGCCGTACATAATCACTAAAGCATATAACGTTCAGTTTACTACAAGATCATCAAAGAAGATGGGGGAAAGCTAGAGACGGTTATCAACGGAAAGTGGCTTAAGGCGTACTACGCCTAATCATTCCCCTGCAACATGCTACATCAAAAGTGTGAATGTCCAGGAACTCTCTCTGATTTTACTTTCTTCCTTACCAGTTATCGAATTTCAATACAAAGCCAACGGATTAACAGAATCTCTTTATTTTCTTCAAAAAAAAAAAAACAAAAAAAAGGAGAGAAAGGGAGCCTTCGAATCTCATAATGCAATGAGAAAAAGCCCATCTAGTAAATTATAATCCCAACAAAATATCATCTTCAATCGGCCATGATATCTTTCGGTCCTACTCTTCAAGTCTCGAGTTAACTCTCCAATCTTCCGAGACTCGGGGCCAAAACTTCCTCTCTTCTTCCAAGATGGCTTTCGTGGCGGGAATCACACCAAAGAAGAATACCGGCCCTGCTCGACCATCACAATATTGAGGCGGTGCCGCAACAAGCTAACGTTAAATTCCAAAAGATTCTCGTGTCGACACCATGTTCTCCCACTTTTGAATGGTGACTCCACAAGTAATGGCTGACTCCACAACAAACATGAATGGACACATTCTCCATCTCATCAATCATTGGCAAAGAGAGTTCACTACGGAAACCAAAGCGGACGAACAACACTTCACCACGCTCCACAGTAGCAATATGGCTGTCACGTCTTCCATATCCTCGTATAAAGGGCTACGAATTCTTTCCGCACCAAGAAACCACCAACGTCCGGAGCATTGGAGAGGAGAGACACCTCATACGAGTCCCAAACGATAAACCTGCAGAAGGGTATTCATGACAAGAGAGCCCTAGATCAGCATTCTCCAAGTCTGCAGCAGTCAACAAGGTCGGGCTTGAAGGAAGAGGAACAACTAGGTCATCCTCGTCGATAATGAGTGATGCATGCTCCAACAGGATATCTCCCGCACAAAAAGAAATTTCCACATTTACACAACAAGCGTTAAAGTGTGTGTCAGTCCACGAAGAAGAAGAAAACATACGGGTATGATTTTCGTAACCCGAATAACATTTGTCGGGATGTTCTTGCAAGAATCGGACCTCGCGCCTCATCCAGGAGAACCCGATTGGTTAGAAGATGACTCAATCAAGTGACATGACAAAGAGAGAAATCCAACAAGAAGAATCTTTTTTTCTCAAACAAGGAATATGATGATGCCGTTGCGTTGGGTATAAATACGGGGTCTTAAAAAGGGAAAGGAAGCAATGAGGAACATAACGCTTTCAGATTTTAGCGTGAACAATGCCCTAATTGAAGCCACACGTGAAGGAAAGCAAAATAAGGAAACTTTGATATCTGAAGAAACGCCTACTCCCTCCTTATTTACATCGGTCACGCCTGCAAGCACGGCTTCCAAGATGCACCCCCAATTCGCCATTGCGCTCGACTCCGCAAGCACGCACGGGGCTTCTACACTTCAAGGGGTAGGCCCACCAGCTAGCACACTCGGTTTCCCAATTCGTGCCAACCTCAACGTTGCCCAAGCTGCAGGGCCCACCAATCATGCCAGCCTCCTCCCGATTTGTGCGAAACTACCGGAGGCAAGGATTCCATATCCTATTTATAAAAGGTCGAGACAAGCCTCCTTCAATTTTCTTTGGTTTTCATTAATAGTTTGTCACCATCTTATGCTTACCTGGGCAACAAAGCCCTGTTCCGAGCTAAGCAGGGGACTTAATGTTGATGGTGGTCTTTAAACAAGGGGTAAAATCGTAAATCCCCATGACCTAGTGTTACCCGCAACACATTAATTAAGAGCATTTAACTCAGGTGTAAATAATTAATAGGGTATTTTTTTCCAAAATACTGCATTAGGTTTTTCAACACAAAACCCTAATTCCAAACAAGCCGCATCTGCGTGCACCATGGCAGCAATGCCAAACCAAGCCGCATCTGCGCACCATGGCGACAATGCCAAACCAAGCCACATCTTTATGGCGCCATGGCAACAATGCCAAACCAAGCGCAGCCTCGCGCACCATGGCAACAATGCCAAACCAAGCCAAGATATCTGCGCACCATGGCAACAATGCCAAACCAAGCCGCATCTGCGCACCATGGAAACAATGCCAAACCAAGCGCACCTGCGCACCATGGCAACAATGCCAAATTTCCAAGCCGCTATTCCTTTGGCCCATGCCAAACATAGCGCCCCTAGGCTTGCAAGACTTGCAACTCAGGTCAACATGGCCGTACGTGCCATTGGCACATGCCAACGCGTATCGCAAGCCATATTTCCAAGCCGCTATGCCTTTGGCCCACGCCAAATATAGCGCCCTAGGCTTGCAAGACTAGCAACTAGGTCAACATGGCCGTACGTGCCATTGGCACATGCCAACACGTATCCCTTGAGCCATATTTCCAAGCGCTATGCCTTTGGCCCAGGCCAAAATAACGCCCTAGGCTTGCAAGACTTGCAACTAGGTCAACATGGCCGTACGTGCCATTGGCACATGCCAACACGTATCGCAGGCCATATTTCCAAGTCGCTATGCCTTTGGCCCACGCCAAATATAGCGCCCCAGGCTTGCAAGACTTGCAACCAGGGTCAACATGGCCGCACGTGCCATTGGCAAATGCCAACACGTATCGCAGGCCATATTTCCAAGTCGCTATGCCTTTGGCCCACGCCAAATATAGCGCCCTAGGTTTGCAAGACTTGCAACTAGGTCAACATGGCCGTACGTGCCATTGGCACATGCCAACACGTATCGCAAGCCATATTTCCAAGCCGCTATGCCTTTGGCCCACGCCAAATATAGCGCCTAGGCTTGCAAGACTTGCAACTAGGTCAACATGACCGTACGTGCCATTGGCACATGCCAACACGTATCGCTTGAGGCCATATTTCCAAGCGCTATGCCTTGGCCCACGCTAAATATAGCGCCTAGGCTTGCAGGACTTGCAACTAGGTCAACATGGCCGTACGTGCCATTGGCACATGCCAACACGTATCGCAGGCCATATTTCCAAGTCGCTATGCCTTTGGCCCACGCCAAATATAGCGCCCTAGGCTTGCAAGACTTGCAACTAGGTCAACATGGCCGTACGTGCCATTGGCAAATGCCAACACGTATCGCAGGCCATATTTCCAAGTCGCTATGCCTTTGGCCCACGCCAAATATAGCGCCCTAGGTTTGCAAGACTTGCAACTAGGTCAACATGGCCGTACGTGCCATTGGCACATGACAACGCGTATCGCAAGCCATATTTCCAAGTCGCTATGCCTTTAGCCCACGCCAAATATAGCGCCCTAGGCTTGCAAGACTTGCAACTAGGTCAACATGGCCGTACGTGCCATTGGCACATGCCAACATGTATCGCAAGCCATATTTCCAAACCGCCATGCCTTTGGCCCACGCCAAAATAGCGCCCTAGGCTTGCAAGAAGACTTGCAACTAGGTCAACATGGCCGTACGTGCCATTGGCACATGCCAACACGTATCGCAGGCCATATTTCCAAACCACTATGCCTTTGGCCCACGCCAAATATAGCGCCCTAACTTGCAAACCGTGCAACCTACCACCATGGCATTCCGCACATGCCAAACACACACGCTGGTAGCCTAACTTGCAAACAGTGCAACCTACCACCAAGGCATTTCGCACATGCCATTGGCACATGCAAAAACGCACGCTGGTAGCCTTCTTGCAAAACCGTGCAACCTACCACTAAGGCATTCCGCACATGCCGTTGGCACATGCCACACACGCCCGATTATGCTCGGATTACCACTTACGCTCGAGGTGCAACTGCAACGAAGGCATTCCGCACATGCCATTAGCATATGCCACATGCGTCCCTAGCAACACCACTTGCACCCAAGATGCAACCAACACTCGAGACATCAACACAAGCTGGGGATGCTTTTTAGGGTTTTGGTTTGGCGGTCAAAGATGCAACGTACACTACGCTCACATTAAGAAAGCGTGAAAAGGAATAAAGCGGTCAAATAAAAAGGAAATAATGGTGAAAAACGTTTTCACCCATTAACACCATGCGGTTACCACCTCCTCCCATTATTTCACCCTTTACTCTCTTTCTTCATGAGGCCAGGGTACGTTTCAATCTCGACTTGTATAAATAGGTCTTACCTATTTACACTAGACGACAAGTCTCGAGTTAGGAAAAAAAAATACTACACTCTCTAAAGGCAACTTTGCAAGCTCTCCCAAAAGCTTTCATCTCTTGCAAGCTTCCTAAGCTTTCACTTTCCTCGATACAAGTCGAGATACTACTCTCCTCAACACCTTTCTTTGCTTCCTCCCCAAATCAACCCTTCTCCTCCACTTTGTGACCGAAGCAAGTTTGGAACGGTCATTTCTTGGTTTAGCCGGACTTGTCACCAGTTGATCTCTCGAATCTATAAAGTGCTCACGTGCAACACATTTGTTTAGGGTTTGAACCAGGTTTCTCGCTCACCTACCGAAACTACCGAAATCCACAGAAACGATTTTTACCCCATAAACAACAACACATTCCACTTATTTGAGCAACGTTTTTTGAATTTAAAAACGGTTTAGTGGGCCCTACCCATAATCCTGCTAACATATATTTTGTTTAGAAACTTTTATATCCATTTCTCAAGAAAGCAAATCGAGCAATGAGGGTTTTCCTACGTTATATCCGTTGCAAATATTTTTCCCGGCAATAAATAAATAAATTCGGCTACTATTAGGCATATTTCTACACACAGAATGTGAATGTTGCACCTTCATGTACTATTGCGGATCAACTGAAGACCTAATTTTTCATATAAAATCTCCTAAACACATTATTCACCATCCACAAACATATGATTGATCATTACAATTTGTATCACTTGTAATGATGAACTATATATAAAAACCTTACAATTGTTTGGTTGATTCAAAGATTAGATATGAATTTTAGCCAATAACCGTTTCAATTTGAAAACATGAAATTTAGTTGATAAGAATACTCCTTCAGTTGTTTACAATTATCTTGTATAATTAGAAGTCCTCTTTGATTCCAGCACTACCAATGGTGGAAGAGCATTAAAATCGATCATGCAAAACAGTACGGGAGCGTAATTATAATCAAATTGAAGTAGATGTAACTGATAACCCAATTGTGTAATTCTGCATACACTAGATTGGTGGCTAAGCATGAACGCACTTAGAACATTTGATGTAACAAGATGCGGCGGAGTCATTAAGGTTACAGATTTATGATAATATATATACATGTATAATTATTTACCCGCCATATTATTCCGCCAAAGAACTCCCATCCTACTGAATACGAAAACAATGACCCAACCAACTACTAGGCCTGTAAATAAGAGCATCTGAAGAAAGATCAGACTAGGAGCAAACATAATTGATTTGTTCAGCCAATATTGATATTGTATGGCCCATTTATTTAGTCAAGTCTCGATTAAAATATATAAAATCGTGTACTTGGTATCTGGATAACACCACATTCTACCAATTGAAGGCGAAGATCAACATGAGCTTTGGAAAACTTATTCAACAAAAGGTAAGTGACGATCAACCACTTATTTCTCAAGTTTTCACCTTTTTATCTATGAGACATTGTCGCATGAATAAATTAAACAATACACGCATAACAGAAATTTAGAGTCAAGTTTATCTTGAATATTGTTCTCGAAAGATGCTAAGCTTAAGAACATTTGTTCATATTTGATGGATTTGGTTAGAAGCAATTTATTATTTATGACCTAATTATGATTCAATATTTAATCATTTGAAAATATCCTAGAACAGTGATATGTGTCATGTGTTATTTGGGAATGTTTCATATTGATATTAGATAGATATAGAACTAATGTAAATCTGGATAGGGATAATATGCGTACGAGTTCACATATTAGGAGAACAATTATAAGTCCAGAGCCGCATTACATGTACCATGTACACGTACCAGCATAGGTATAATTCGACATGAATTTTTTGGTATGCATACCCAATATCCATATCGTGAAAAGTCACTGGACTCGTGAACGGAAGGTACGTAGTGTACAAATCAAAAAAGATCTGTTGGTTTCATAATCGTTAAGGTACGCATACCCAGTATGCAATCCATAAAAGATCTATTAATTCCTGAACTCATTTTTGTCTTAAGGGTATACATATTCGGTACACATATCATGGCAAAAATATTCACGAATAGGTACAATACACGTACTTACCCTGTCGAATATTTTCAGATGCATCAGAACTATTTCAATGAGATAATATGCATTTGAATAACTCTCTAAAAACACTGTTTAGACATGATTGATCACATTTGTGACTCAAGATTAAAGTATTAAAATTTTATATGAAAATGGTTAATCTTATCGTTCAATTGGCTAGTTCCGGATAACCTTTCATGAACAAATCATTGTATATGGTTCTGTTATGGTTAATCCTAACCAGAGTGTATAATCTGCTATGTTAATCTCAAGTCAAGTTTTTCATTTAAATGGATTCTAAAGCTACCTTATCTTAAATCCAAAGCAACCTTGATCTTGAAAGTCTAAATAAGGAGAACCTCAATTTGCTTACATGTAGATGCTTATAACATTGCAGTGGAATGGAGGATTTTTCCTTCTACTTTGGGTGTTCGTTGAAGTTTTTTGTTGGAGAATAGAGATGATTTGAACTTTCTAAGAGTGCAGCAGTTGCGTATTTTAGTACAATACGCTTGCATAAGTCTCACAAGTAGACGGTAATTGGGAAATTTGATAAATCTAGTAATGGAGTACCCTCGTTCAATTTAAAGCAATTGATATAATGCCAACGTTGTTGGTTTTTGGATGCCACTTAAAAGAGTGTTGTTATCTTCCATCCTGATAGATCCTTTAGGCTGACAAACGTCATAGTCTTATGAGTCATGTTTTGTCTGAGCTTCTGGTTATGAGGCTGTTTTCAAAATACACAAGTGAAATTTCAATTTCGTATTTCTATATGTCATAGTATATGATAAAAAATCGTCTGTAATTCTTAAAAGATTCAGGTGATTTTTGTTCATCAAGATATCGGTATCGTAGTTTTAGCAATAAAACAACCCAACTTATCGAAAATAGGATTCTCGATTCTCGAGTGACTTAAAAAATATGCACTTGGCACACATTACAAACAAATCTCTTTGACAACATTAAATCTGTCCATTCCTGTTTTAAAATTTCTCAATAAGTAAGGGATTTTCCAATTTTACCAGCTTTTTTCTTGTGAGATCATTTAATGTCGCGCAATTGATAATGTTATCTTGATATTTTAACCCTAGTTTTTACACTTCCTTACGTAACAAAGCTGTAATTAAATTCTTACACTACTATTTAAATTTTGGACGTCTTGAGTCGAATCCCCACTCATATCCTAACTGAATCCTAAGCCCAAGCCTCTAGGAAGATACCCCAAGCTTTAACAAAACCCTAAATCAACCAAAGTGAACTCATTTCACTAAATTGTCGTCATACGCGGAAAGGATAATGGTGTATACCTAGGCATCCAAAGACGAGGAAGACTGGAGCAATGGACAAAATATTAATTTGAAGTGCTATTTAATTCCAATAAGAATCAACAAATCATTAAATAAAAAATTGAACCTAGAAAATAAACAAATTGAGGAATAAGGAAACATTTTCTAAATAAAAGTAAGTTTTGATCTTGTGACATTGTAGAGATATGGGCATACTTATTAGGAATACACTATTTCTTTGTAACCACCTTACCCACCACACACTTTGCCGACCAAATGCTAGATAAAATTGGAATTAACAGTATTCCTTTTTCTTTTTTTTTTTTTTCAGAAAATGCATTAGTTTGGGAGCTGCAAAGTGCTGCGCGTACCTAAATGTATGTACTTATTTATATACTCCCTCTTTCCATTTAGATGATGTTTTAGGGTTATTTTTAGTTCCATAATACTTGAAAGTTTTCATATTTTCCATAAAACTACCGATAATACCTAACTTTTTTCTTGGAACTATGCTTTTTTAATGCACTAATAGAAATTAATGTTTGAAGACTTTTCTTAAGGGTATAGATGGAAAATCTTCATATCTCCATTTCTTAATCTACATGAAAACTCCAAAACATCATCTAAAGTGGAACACAGAGTATGGTTTAGCATAATGGTTATATATCATGGCTCATGGTAAACAATCCTATGACTATTGTCATCCACCAAACAGCTAGCTTTTGAATGTACTGTCTACCCTGTCATACATGATTCATGACGCACATATATAGAGCCTTCTCATGCACTACCTTAATTATTGGATCATAAAAGCACATTTCTTCTCATGGTACCACTATCAGTCTTTGGTAGCGCTCATTTTTCTTTTCTTTGTAATTTCATCACATCTCTTATTTTGCTCGATGTTATTCAACCAATAGTTTTTTTTTTTTTTTCTTAGATCACGACATCATGGAGAGTAGGTTTGGTCATTGGCTATGTTGTATTAGGCGCCAGGCGAGGCGAGGCGCCAGACCTAGCGCCTAGCGCCTTAGGCGACCACTGATACTTTTTGTGCTCTTCCAAACTTTTACCAAGTTTTATACCACTGAATTGTAGATTAACAACAAGAACACAGTCCCCATTAAAGTTTCAGAAGTAAAAAAAGTAATCAACTGGAAAAAAAAGGCAAAAAATACGAAAATTAGATCTCATTGATGTCAATCCCTTTAAAACAGAATCAATCACATTGTTTCTTTAAAATTAATATTTGTGTCCATATTAAGATCATTGATTATCGATGGTGATTGATTTTTGCATTAATATTAATATTTCATTATATATAAAAGTTCCCATACTTTGATCATCATGCCTCCGGAATTGCCGTGATAATATATCTCACTTTAATGCCCATATTTTAGCCAGTGATGGGATGAAGTTGACATGTACGAATTTTATTATATCGCTATTAATGAAGTTTTCCATTTCACTACTAATTAAGGAAGAAGTAGATATGTATAAATATTATCATCTCAATATTAATGATCCTTCCATATTTTTATCATTGACTGTTTCTAATGTTTCCATATTTTTATGATTGCTGCTGAAATGGATCTGGAGTGATTGAGCACGTGTAAGACCTATTTCCTTTCCCTTCATAATAATAATTGCCAAAATGTTCGAGCACCGCCATAACTGAGAGAATTCGCTTGAATCGAGAATAACCAGGTTCGAGCACCAAACATGTTTACCACCTTCCATGGCGCCTTTGGCGCTTAGGCTAGCGCTTGTTATTTCCTCTAGGCGCTAAAAGCGCCAAACTTCGCTCGCCAAGGCGCGGGGCATGGAATGTAGGGTAGAATCCCAGTTCCTCGGGCACCGGTGATGCGCTTAGTGCGCCTTTGGGGCTTAAGCGCCAAAGGCGCTCGCTTTACAACATAGGTCATTGTCCAAATGCTTGGAAGGCTTTCTCATAAAAAAAATCTGGCCATGCTTAGATCCATGGTTTATGTGACATGGGGTTAGTTGATGTTTCATACCTCTCCGCTCCATTTTACTTGATGTTGTAGAGTTTTTCACGCAGTATTAAGAAACAACATAGAGAGTAATTTTTCCTCAAATCAGCTTTTATTAATAGCTTCCTTAAAAATTTAAATCACCTAGTTTTTAGTTTCAATATTTAGTGTAAATTACTTAACTCGTTGTAATTTACTTGGGATAGAGTATTTATCCTCCATGTAGTGGATTTAAAACTAGAATAATTATCCATTCTACTAATTTCAATGAAAATTAATGGTATGGTATGATTCCAAAGCAAGGGAAAATTAGTGAGAATTTGGGGAAAAGCTTAAACACTCATCTATTTTGGAACATAAAATAACCCTAAAAAAACAAGTAAAATGGAACGGAGGGAGTATCTCGAGTTTAAAAACAAGTATAGCTAGCTGAGATTAAATATTAATCATTAATGTAACAGTCAACACCTAAATACATAAATCGATGGAAAAAGAAACATAAAAATACCTGAAAAACAATTAAAAACACAAATCGAACAATGGTGCTAGGCTGAATAATTCGATAGACATTTGAGTTGTAACAAACTTTTTTTTTTTTTCTTTTACAGTCCACCAATAATCTTTTTCAACTTGACGAAACATAAATCAAGGTGCATTATGTGCATACACTTGATTTTTATGTTTCAACAGACTTCAGTTAGTACTAATTTCAGATGGAAACTCCGGGTACTCGATTCTCCAATCTCCAGAGGTATTCATACCTTGTTGATTCTAGATCTAATACCCTAATGAACTATATTCATCGCCTCATCTCTTTGAGCACTTCAAGAACAATACATTTATCAGGCTGCTGTTTTCGGATCATATTCTGATTATATCAGAGGAGAAAGCAATACAGTTGAAATCTGTAAAATTCATCACAAGTGAGAGTTTAGGTAACATTCAAAAGCAGAAAAAACAACAACTAATCTGCAGATAGAAAAACATACATCAACTTCGGCGGACGGAAGGGGTATCAAAATAAATTAAAACCATGAGAGGAAAAATCATAGTGCAAATCAAATGAAATTTGTGGTGGTGTTATGATTCCATCCAAGGTATATGTAAGGCTTCCCATAGAAACCCAAAATTGCATTCACAACAACAACAACCCATTTTCTTATCAGATCTTTTGAGACTTTGATTTTTTTTTCTTTCCACTGCTTCACCTCCTCACTCTTTCTGAAACACAAAATGAAATTTAGGGCTTCTTTTTTAGTTTATATAGGACCAACACAAAGTTGTCATTTACCAAAATGTCCTTTCAACTCTAACCTGGGCCTGTTCCTTGAAGTACACAGTCCAACATGGCTAATTATTTTCCAGTTTTAAAGATGAATGCGGAAAGAGCAGGGGAAATGGAGTGATGGAAACGCCACAATACGTGAATTTTTCAATCATTATAAAAGAGAAAGAGGCCATAGAGAGTCTGAGAGGTTTTTCCTGTTAATTGAGGAAGGTATGATGAGCTGCAATGTGTCACAAAAAACTAGGTTGTCACGGGCGAAGCCAAGCGCAGGAACTGCCATAAGTTGCACAGATTTAGTCCTTGAGGTCTCCTCTTGCACCTGTATACTGTGTTCGTATGGCTGCGCGATGGTGTAGGCATGACATTAGAATTTTTTAAATCTGAATACTGAAGTTTTTCCACTTATTAGAGAAAGTCGTTAATATAATACTTATTGATTACTGCGAGGTTGTGGTAGGAGACTTCGGTTAGATAGCAAAGCTTTTGAATCATCAAAATTCACATGTGACAATCTGCTGGAAGGGGCATTGTATAAAAGGAACTGTGCTAGATTTGCAAGTTTTTCTTCCTACGTATTCATTTATTTATTTTTCATTCTAGTTGTACTATGTTGGCAAGTGTATCATGGTGGACAACTTCTTCATCTAATGATGGCTCAAGATCACTCGTAAAGAAAATTCACCTAGAAAACAACCTATATATGCTTGTGGAAAACTACAAGACAAGGACCTCCATTCTCCACTTTGGGGTTTCCTACCCTGTTGATTCAAACCTAATGTGAACCAGTGTTGCTTTGGGGTCTCTCTTCATTATTCGAGTAATTTTATTAATCGAGCCACCCCACATCCTGTTGGTGTCGTCAAATACGGCGAGAATTGTAAAAGTCATCACAAGTGGGTTCAATTAACATTCAAAAAGTGTATAATTAAAATTGAACAATAAAAAATAAAAATATATGTATAAATAGACAAACATACACAAGTTTAGTGAAACAACTCAGGCAGCACAGACCATAGTGATCATGGCATAAATTAAAACCTTGAGAGGAAAAAATCATAGTGCATGATCAAATCTATTGTCTCCACCAAGGTATGTGTAAGGCTTCCCATAGAAACCCAAATTACATCCATAACAACAACACCCCATTCGGATGATAATCAGATCTTTGAGATATTTCAATGCCGCCGCCCTCACTTATCTCTCTTCTCTTTTCTAAAACATCAAAAAGGAATTTTAGGGCTTTTTTCTAGGGATAACACGAAGTTGTAATTTACAATATTATCCTTTAAATCTAACCTCTCATTGGGTTTTAGCATGGGCCTTGGAGGAGCCTCAACATGCAGCAGGAGGACTCTCCTGGACAGTTTGAAAGTACCAACGTACTCAGGATACCAAACTACATGAAGGAAGTGGAGGATTTATCCGAAGTCAACATTAGTTCTATTCGGAATTTCTATTTTTAACAATTTTATAGTTTACTCCTAGTTGGATGTTATCGGTCAGTCTTAACAAGGTGCATTTTCTTCTTTTTTCGAGCATAAGGTACTTTTAGGGTTGCTTCTTTGGATATGTTAAAACTGTAGTTGAAAATTAGAAGAAATTCTTAAACACAACATTTCATACATATGATGTCATACAACAGTGGGTCTGTATAATTTACATTGTCAAAATAATGCACTTCCACGCAACATACAAACAAGACCTTTTAGATCTATAGCTTGGAAAAAGTTTTTCACCACCTTTTCTGCAAAGAATATTTTAGAACACCGTGACTCGTAGCTATCTCATCTTTGAACTCATCGAAGAGGCCATTTTGCAAGGACCAGTGGTTCTACAAGAGCAACGCTTCCAAATGAGTCGCTCGAAACTCGCGTCTGTGGTATTGATGAAAAATGCAAAAAAATCATAAGGATTAACACTGGATGTTCAGAAACAATTTGGATGTTAGATAAAAAAATAAAATTAAACACAACTGTTTGCAAGTGTTTATGGGTAAAAATCGTTTCTGCTGATTTCGGTAATTTCGGTAGGTGAGTGAGAAACCGGTTCAAACCCTAAACAAATGTGTCGCACGCGAGCACTTTATAGATTCGAGAGATCAATTGCACAAGTCCTACCTAAACCAAGAAATGGCCGTTCCAGACTTGCTTCGGTCACAAAGTGAAGGAGAAGGGTTGATTTGGGGAGGGAAGCAAAGAAAGGTGTTGAGGAGAGTAGTATCTCGACTTGTATCAGAAAGTGAAAGCTTAGGAAGCTTGCAAGAGGTGGAAGCTTTTGGGAAAGCTTGCAAAGTTGCCTTTCTGAGAGTGTGAGTATTTTTCTCTCGACTGAGACTTGTTGTCCGGTGGAAATAGGTAAGACCTATTTATACAAGTCGAGATTGAAACGCACTCGGCCTCATGAAGGAAGAGAGTAAAGGGTGAAATAATGGGAGGAGGTGGTAACTCGCGATGGTGTTAATGGGTGAAAACGTTTTCACCATTATTTCCTCTTTATTTGACCGCTTTATTCCTTTTCACGCTTTCTTAATGTGAGCGTAGTGTACTGCCGCATGTCATGACCGCCAAACCAAAACCCTAAAAAGCATCCCCAGCTTGTGTTGATGTCTCGAGTGTTGGTTGCATCTTGGGTCAAGTGGTGCTGCTAGGGACGCATGTGGCATGTGCCAATGGCATGTGCGGAATGCCTTCGCTGCAGTTGCACCTCGGCGTAAGTGGTAATGCCGAGGCATGCTAGTGCAGTGTGTGGCATGTGCCAACTGCATGTGCGTGAATGCCTTGGTGGTAGGTTGCACGGCTTACAAGTTAGGCTACCAACAGTGCGTGTTTGGCATGTGCCAATGGCATGTGCGAATGCCTTGGTGAGTAGGTTGCACGCTTGCAGTAGGTTAGCCGCGCGATGTGTGTTTGGCATGTGCGTAATGCCTTGGTGGTAGGTTGCACGGTTTGCAAGTTAGGCTACCAGCGTGTGTGTTTGGTGCATGTGCCAATGGCATGCGAGGAATGCCTTGGTGGTAGGTTGCACGGCTTTGCAAGTTAGGCTACCAGCATGTGGGTTTGGCATGTGCAAATGGCACGTATCTGACCATGTTGACCTAGTTACAAGTCTTGCAGAGCTCTAGGGCGCTATATTTGGCGCGGGCCAATGGCATAGCGGCTTGAAATATGGCTTGCGATACGTGTTGGCATGTGCCAATGTCACGTACGGCCATATCGACCTAGTTGCAAGTCTTGCAAGCCTAGGGCGCTATATTTGGCGTGGGCCAAAGGCATAGCGACTTGGAAATTTGGCTTGCGATACATGTTGGCATGTGCCAACGGCACGATGCGGCCATGTCGACCTAGTTGCAAGTCTTGCAAGCCTAGGCGCTATATTTGGCGCGAGCCAAAGGCATACGGCTTGGAAATTTGGCTTGCGATACATGTTGGCATGTGCCAATGGCACGTACGGCCATGTTGACCTAGTTGCAAGTCTTGCAAGCCTAGGGCACTATATTTGGCGTGGGCCAAAGGCATAGCGGCTTGGAAATTTGGCTCATGCGATACGTGTTGGCATGTGCCAATGGCACGTACGGCCATGTTGACCTAGTTGCAAGTCTTGCAAGCCTAAGGCACTATATTTGGCGTGGGCCAAAGGCATAGAGGCTTGGAAATATGGATTGCGATACGTGTTGGCATGTGCCAATGGCACGTCACGGCCATGTCGACCTAGTTGCAAGTCTTGCAAGCCTAGGGCGCTATATTTGGCGTGGGCCAAAGGCATAGCGGCTTGGAAATATGTCTTGCGATACGTGTTGGCATGTGCCAATGGCACGTACGGCCATATTGACCTAGTTGCAAGTCTTGAAAGCCTAGGGCGCTATATTTGGCGTGGCCCAAAGGCATAGCGGCTTGGACATATGGCTTGCGATACGTGTTGGCATGTGCCAATGGCACGTACGGCCATGTTGACCTAGTTGCAAGTCTTGCAAGCCTAGGGCGCTATATTTGGCGTGAGTCAAAGGCATAGCGGCTTGGAAATATGGCTTGCAGATACGTGTTGGCATGTGCCAATGGCACGTACGGCCATGTTGACCTAGTTGCAAGTCTTGCAAGCCTAGGGCGCTATATTTAGCGTGGGCCAAAGGCATAGCGGCTTGGAAATTTGGCATTGTTTCCATGGTGCGCAGATGCTGCCCGGTTTGGCATTGTTGCCATGGTGCGCATTATGCGACTTGGTTTAGCATTGTCGCCATGGTGCGCGAGTGCGGCTTTGTTTGGCATTGTTGCCATGGCGCGCGATGATGCGGCTTGGTTTAGCATTGTTGCCATGGTGCGCAGTGGTGCGGCTTGGTTTGGCATTGTTGCCATGGTGCGCAGGGTGCGGCTTGGTTTGGCATTGTTGCCATGGTGCGCAGTAGCGCAGCTTGGTTTGGCATGGTTGCCACGGTGCAGCGAGTGCGGCTTGGTTTGGCATGGTTGCCATGGTGCATGAGTCGCGGCTTGGTTTGGCGTGGTTGCCATGGTCACGCAGAGTGCGGCTTGGCTTGGCGTGGTTGCCATGGTGCGCAGAGTGCGGCTTGGTTAGGCATGGTTACCATGGTGCGCAGAGCGCGCTTGGTTTTGCATGGTTGCCATGTGCGCAGAGCAGTGCGGTTTGGTTTGGCATGGTTGCCATGGTGCGCAGAGTGCGGCTTGGTTTGGCATGGTTGCCATGGTGCGCAGAGTGCGGCTTGGTTTGGCATGGTTGCCATGGTGCGCAGTGTGCGACTTTGTTTTTGGAATTAGGGTTCTGTGTCGAAAACCCTAATTTGGCATTTTGAAAAAATACCCCTATTAATTATTTACACCTGAGTTAAATGCTCTTAGTTAATGCGTTGCGGGTAACACTAGGTCATGGTGTTTTACGACTTTACCCCTTGTTTAGAAACCACCATCCACATTAAGTCCTCGCTAGCTTCGGAACAGGGGCTTTGTTGCGAGGTAAGCATAAGATGGTGATAAACTATCAACAAGAAACCGTAAAGAGAATTGAGGAGGCTTGTCCGACCTTTTATAAATAGGATTTGGAATCCTTGCCTCGAGTAGTTTGCACAAATCGGGAGGTCGGCATAATTGGTGGGCTCGGTGCAGCTGGGCGACATTGGGAAGCTCGGCGTGAGTTGGGGAACCGAGTGTGCTAGTCAGGTGGGACCAGCGCAAGGTGTAGAAGGCCGTGCGTGCTTGCAGGCGTGACTTGGGCAACCGAGCGTGCTAGCTAGTGGGACCTGGCGCAAGGTGTGGAAGCCGTGAGTGCTAGCGGGCGTGACTTGGAAACCGAGCGTGCTAGGCTGGTGGGACCCAGGCGCAAGGTGTGGAAGGCGTGCGTGCTTGCGGCGTGACTTGGGCGTTCATTAGGAAGTCGGTGCAATTGGTGGGGCTAGTGCAACTTGGGCGACATTGGGAAGTTAGGCGCCCTTGTGGTTCCGATTATGTTTTTTTAGAAAAGCATAATTTTGAGAAATTATGTTTTTGTTTTTATTCTTTCCAAACTAACCTAAAATCACCCGATTCATCTCGGATCTCATCTTCTCTTGATCTCGAGCTGACTTCATCACCATCTTAATCTTCGATTTCCATCACCATCACCTGTCAAACTTGTAGGCGGGGGCATTCCTTGTAGAGAAACTTGATGTTTATGAATCATCGGTTGTTGATCCTAACACCAAAGGAGTTCCACATATCGAACCCTTCCCTCCATCTTTCCAGCGGTTCCTCATAATCCAATGTCCGGGATATCGCGTTTAACTCCATCGAAGTTCCCATCTCTTGAGATAAGGATGAAGGAGGAAAAGAAGGGTCTCATCGTAGCTTCCAGGGATGAAACTTGATTTTATTGGATCGAGCTTCAGCGTTGTCGGATGCCTGGGTAAACTTTAATTTATAGTCCTCTAACTTCATACTCGTATCAACAAATTCATTTTTTTTCTTTCGACATCAATTATTTATTCTTCGTTTTTTTTTTCTTTTCAAATTACGTATTTCATTGGCATATACGTCTATGTAAGATTAGTTTCTCATCTCTTTCTACTGGAAATTCCTTCCGAAACTTAAACCCTTAGGGAAATTCTTAAGGATCAGTTTTTGATGCCAATGGCTTTCTCACGTCTCATTCACGTCGGGTGGGTTCAGATTGGATGTGGATTTGGTATTATTCTCAAGCAGGAAAAACAGTTGACTTGGTTATGTATTGCCGTGAAAACGAGTGTGGAGTTTGGTATTTGCCATTGATTATTTAATAATTGGCTTTAGATTATTGCATGAATGGGTCTCTATTGGATTCGTTTTGGAGGTATGAAGGCTATAAAAGGAGCTCAAACTACAGCTGGAAATCATCACCATTTCTCGTCTCCAATATTTGTTGAAAAGTGAAAATGGAGGTGTGAATAGTGATGCATAACAGGTTATGCATCTACAAAGTTTGTTGCATAACTTGTTATGCATTCTCGAAATTGGTTGCATAACACGTTACTGCAGTTTTTTTTTACATAACTTGTTATGCGATCAGAACATAGATTGCATAACACGTTATGCAACTACTTTTCTTAGTATTGAAACCAACAAAAATAAGGCTCCATAATTTGTCATGCACCTACAATAATATCTACATAACATGTTATGCAGTCGTGAAAATGGATGCATAACCTGTTATGCATCCGAAAATATGACTGCACAATGCATTATGCATCCGGAAAATTGTTGCACAATCTTTTATGCATCGAGAAAATAGATGCATAACCTGATATGCATCCGTAAATATGGATGTATACTGCATTATGCATCAATTTTTTTTATGTACGCACTAAAATAAACCAAAACAATGGTTACAAAACTTGTTATAGATGCATAACTTTGTTATCAAAATGCATAATTTGTTATGCAGTGGAGAAAATGGTTGCATAATTCGTTATGCGTCTGCAGAATGTGTTATGCATCGTTTTTGGTGGCTGCATAATGGTTATGTATCAAGTTTCGAAATTTTGCCTAAAATGATGATCACCTCCGATTTTTTCGTGAAAAACCAAAATTTGATATTCTTGTTTGTACTCGTTGCGTAGCTCTCTTCAAAATATTTCCAACGATATACAATTTGTAAAATTCAAGGCGCGGATTTTTAGATATGTTATGTCCAAGTTGTGTTGCCAATTATACCCTCGATGCATAACCCGTCATGCGGATGCATAATCCGTCATGTCGACATTTTTGATAATTTCATATAAATATGGGTGTCACAAAAATAATTATGGGTGTCACATGTACCTAAAATTAATTGTGGGCTTGACAATGATAATATTATTTTTTTGGGCCTCCCTAATTTTCCCATACGTGAATCTATTGGATTTTGTCGGTCACATTTTTATGGTCCTGGAAATTGAGTTTCAAAACAAAATGTTATTTTCAAAAATTGATCGATTCTCTATCCTTTCTCTTCAAATTTTTTTTTTTGCAGTAGACAGTTATTAATCACTGTATCTCCAACAAATTGAAAGCAATTTTTAAACATATCATTCCTGATTAGTGAATTTCCAGATTGAAACATATCATTAATGCTACATTAGGTTTAAGTAGGGATGAGCTGTCGTATGTAGCTACTGAGTTGTCTCTCTATCTTTGTGAACTTGTAAGAGTACTACTACTTTTTGAGTTGGTATGCTTGAATTTGTTACAAACCAAACTATTCACCCACACACAAAACACAGTAGTTTATAATTTGACTCGTAATTTTCTTTTTGATACAAAATATCTCCCAAGTCCTAACTCAAATTTTATGATTCCGTGGTTCAAAACTTGCCTAGTGATGTAGAATTTATAGCGCAATCCAAAAATTGTCTGTGTAACGTAAAATATGATTCCCGGCTGAAAATCAAGAGGTGTAACCCTCTACTAATTGTGCACTGGTGTAACCAGAGTGTAATTAGCTTTTTGTTTAGTTCCCTAATTATTTAGCCGTCTGCGTTAGGGCATCTTCATTCACTAAAAATATCATTCCTAGTTCCCTTTTCCACTTTCGCTTCCTTTGTTTTTCTCCGCCGCCAAAACAATCACCACCACAGAGCTATGGCTTCCTATGTCAATGATAATCAACAACAGAACAAACGTAAGATCTAGCTTACTCCTCTTCTATTTTTTAATCAGAACTCCTCTTCTTTTCATTTCAATTTATTTTTATATTTACTCAAAAAATGATTGTAAGGATCAGCGGGATTCTTAGAATCAATTAGTATATCTTATTAATCCGGTTGTCTCTTGTTTCAACTGCAGTGCAAGGATCAGCTGGATAACTTGGTTTCTCTCTATCGATGTTAGTTTGAATTTTTTATATTTCAACTGCATTTGTTAGGGGTTTTCAGTTTTTTGTGTTGATAGTGAGGGTGCTTAATTGTAGTACCAGGGGTGGACTAGTAATGCCCTCTTCCATATTGCATCGAGCAAAGGCATGCACCGTTCGCAATGCTTTTACCTGGAAATATCTTCCAAGGGTTCTTATATGACTATTCCTAATAGCGTCCTGATCTTAAGGATTCCATCAACAAGAATTACATGAATAGAGATAAAAGAAGAGAATCGTAGTAATGCCCACTTCCACGCATATATAATTTTCTAATTAGTTTGGTAAGCACAGGTTCCAGG